>AWOL01S0187206.1:0-16635 GCA_000715115.1 Nicotiana otophora | reverse complement strand
ATTATAAACCTAAGTTGCGACAACTTTTATCGACTTTTGTTTCATAAGTCGCTTGACTTCAAAACTTATGATACGGATATTATATGATTCAAATACATTAAAACAAGACCTCTTGGGACAGTTAATCACCTCTAGTGTTACCCGAAAATACGGGTTACAACATCCTTGATTCGTTTAACTTCTAATACTTGTTAACCACTCTTATACACCCTTGTATCGTTTAAGACCAATAGGATTAACTTCTTATCATCTCAAAGATAATCTCTTCTTGGATTTACGTCGACTAACTTACGGCATGATCTAAGGTACGAGAATTTGCGTTGTAACATGCAATAAGCGACTAAAACACGAGATTATAGCCTACCATCAACACCCCACACTTAAACCATTGCTCATCCTCGAGCAATCAAACTAAACTTTATATGGACACGACCTTTTTTAAACAACTCTCACAACTCATCATACCAAGAATATTTAGAACAGATTAAGCACTCTAACGTAACATCCTCGCCTCAAGATTTGACTCACAAGCACCATGCATTTTTCATAACCCGCTCACTTACTCTAACACTGAGGTCAACGACATTACCTTTCCTTTGTGAATCAAGTACTCTCACACAACAATAGAGAGTAGTTTTACACACAATACAAATTAAGAACAATTAGGAACTCAAGATAGAAAGAATTCGCTTACTCTCAGAAACAACATTCATATGCCACAAAAGATGCACCATAGGCTTGCCCATAGTGTACTACTCTACTAATTGAGCTCATTCAATTAAGGATCAAGTAGGACTTCATTTGGTTGTAATGTAGGTTGTGGGATGGATAAGATACATCTAGATATAAGAGTGACTACACCTCCCTAAGCACTTTAATACATATACATTAACAATTCAAAACCCCACACTTATGTCAAACCAGAACTCCACCTTCACAATCAATATACATTAACTCCCTACTTCTTTAAACACAATTACATCAAGAGTCACCACTATCAAGGAACATTTTTCACAATTATACACTTTTTTTTTCTTATCAATTCAAGTGGCTCTTACTTTTTCAAAACAGTGCACCTTTCCCCTTCTTTCATTAATTCCACTCAAAAGCCAAACCAACCACCCCACACTTCAACTTTTACAAAGTTCATAATATATTTAAGGGCTCACGAGAGGTAAAAGGTTCAAATAGATGGGCAATTCGAACAAATAGGTAAGGCTTGTAATGTGGTTGCCAAAGAAATAGGATTACAGGCTCAAAAGGGTTAACTAAGATATATAACAATTAGGTGGGTAAAAATACATGCCTGGCTCAACTAAGAAATGCCTATATCACTTTCAAGACTAAATAAAACTACTATTTTCCTTTGCAAACACATGGGGAAAGTTGTAGACATCAAATGCAATGCACATAATAAAACGAAACCTCACATCCACATGGCACATAACTCACTCAGGATCGGACTCATCAAGACACTCTTGTCAAAGCAGTTAAGCAAAGATAAGATCATACAATTTAAGGTACTTATACAAAAGCCAAAAGATAAGCCTAATCGTCACACTAAAGCACTCACTATTCTCAAGGAGTAATAAAGTTTCGAGATATTGCTTTCAATTCAAATCATAGCACAAGCTTTCCTACTCTTACAAAAAATACAAAATAACTACACCTAGTTCAAATAAAACCCTATGAAAAGAACTGCAACACAAAGAAAAACAAAGGGGGAATTAATACACTACCTAACAAAAGAAAATTTTTTTGTCTTTTTTATTTCGACTTTAATCGCTCAAGAAACCTGTCGGTGATATCCATCATCGAGAAAAATTAAAAAATTTAAATCTTTTAAGTTTTTCAATTTTTCTCTATCTCTTACTACTAAACAAAAACTAAAATAACACGTATACATACAACATACAATTTTCCCCACCCCACACTTTAAGTTGTGGTATGTCTCCATGACACACAATTAAAAAGCATAAGGTAAAGGAAACTTCCCTAAATATCTGGTCGGGATTTGAGTCGAAGTCGGGGTCCATTCCTCGCCTTCGAACTAATGCGCGCATCCACGCAAACAGGTTCTTCTCCGCATTCTTGGGGTACACCCCACACTTATCTTTCTCACCCACCGTAGCCTTTTCTTTTGAGCACTTCACTTTCCACTCAACACATGCAGCTGGCTTCTCCTTTTTCACCCATGTTTCTACATACATCTTGAAAGTTACAGTCTCCTCACCCACTCTAAGCATGAGCTTTCTCTCGTGTATATCTAATACTGCTATACCCGTTGCTAAGAATGGTCTTCCTAAGATGAGGGGAACCTCTTTGTTCTCATTTATATTCACTACAATAAATTCTATTGGAAATACAAACCTATCTCCCCGAACTAAGACATCTTTCACTATCCCCTCGGGTATCAGAGTCGTTTGGTCTGCCAGCTGCAAAGATATTGGCACTGACCTTATCTCTCAAATCTTGTTCTCTAGTTTCTTGTAAATATATAGAGGCATTAAGTTATTTGGGTCACCAGAATCATATAAAGATTTATCAAAATTAATAGAGCCTAAAGAGAAAGGTATAGTAAAACTCCATGGATATCCAAACTTTTGTGGGAGTTTGTTTTGCAATACCGCACTGCAATGCTCTGTGAGCTTGACCACTGAGGTCTCTTCTATCTTCCTCTAATTCGTCGAGATCTCCTTCAAGAATTTGGCATAAGGTAGCATTTGGGAGAGCACTTCTGCAAATGGAAAATTTACATTAATATGTTTCAGCATATCAAGAAATCTCTCAAATTGCTTGTTCATGTTTTCTCTATATAGCTTTTGAGGAAAAGATAGAAAATGCATATGCTCGCTCTCATTAGATTCATCCCTTCTCGAAGTTCCCTCCTTCTTCTTTTTGTCATCTCCCTTATTGCCTTTCTTCTTTTTGTCAATATCATTCTTCAGCCGCTCCCCACTTTTCCTTTCAAGTAACACCTCTTTTTAGATTGGACTAGTATCTTTCAACACTTGCCCACTTCTCAAGGTCACAGCATTCACTGTTTCTTTTGGATTTCTCTCAGTATCAGCTGGTAGAGTACCTGGGACTCTCTCGGATAATATTGTTGCAATCTGTTTCACTTGTTTCTCCATGTTTTGAAAACCAGTGCCCAATACTTTGATAACTACCTCGTGAGCGTCCAACCCCTCATATGTCTTGATAATGAAGGCCTTCATTAGATCTTCTAGACAAGACTGATTGGACTGTTGGGCTAAAACTGCTGCCTCTGCTGATTTTGGAAGACTAGAGCTCCTTGTCTCTAAGGTCTAGAGTTATTTTGTTGCCATGCATTTGCAGTACCTCCAGTGAACTCCATGAAAAATTGGGGTGCCTCTAACACATTGCAATATAATTTCCCATAGCATTCACTTCCTCAGTTGAGGCTTGACACTCATAAGTATGATGTCCTCTTCAATATGTATCACAAGCTGCATGAGGCTCACTTTGTAGTATAGCTAAGGTCAGGATATGTATTTCCTTAACCATAGTATCAAGTTGTACCTTCACAGATGTGTTAGCATCAACCTGGTGAACAAATGTCGATCTTCTTCTTTCAGCACTCTCAGACGGCCATTTATTTGCATCTTCAGAAAACTCATCAAGAATTGTGACTATCTCCTCTGGTGTCTTCTTCATCAAAGGGCCTCTAACTGCATTTCAAAATGTTCTATGTGAGGACGGTGTTAATCCATCCCAAAAGTCCTGGAGTTACATCCAGAGTTCAATTCCGCTATGTTGACACTTTTGGACTACTTCCTTAAACCTCTCCCAAGCTTCAAACTCACTCTCAGTATCTTTCTAGCAGAAGTTATGGATTTCTATTCTAAACATGCCCGTCTTATCTGATGAGAAATATTTATCAAGAAATTCTCTGGCCATCTCATCCAATGTTCGAAGCGACCCATTAGGTAAGATCCGAAGCCACTACTTTCCATCATCTTTGAGTGTGAAGAGGAATTCCCTTAAATAAACTGCATCTTGTGAGACACCATTATATTGAAAGGTGTTCATAATATCCTTGAAGTCCATTCGATGGTTGTTTGGATATTCGTTTATCTTCCCTCTGTAAGACACAACAGTTTTGAAGGGTTTAAAGCAATCCTTGCTTTAACTCAAAATTGTTTACTGCAATTGGAGATGATCTAACACCAGATAAACCTTGATTGTAGACCGGTCTAGCATAATCTCCAAGTGGTCTCCCAAGCAAGGGTTGATGTTGATTTAGTCTGAGACCCCTCTCTTCTTCCTAGATGTTCTGCGCATCTCTAATAGCTGCTTCCTCAGCATCCCGTGCAGCTTGTTCTCTTCGTTGGGCTGCTTCTCTCGCAGCCAAATCCACATCAGTTTTACCATTTCCAGCCTTAAGCTCTTTGGTTGAGGATTTCCTAACCTTTTCTGTTGTCTCGGTGAGATATCTTTCCTTCTTCAGCTGTCGCATTAGTTTTTCAATTTCTGGCTCGTATGGTAGCACTTGCTTTGCAGAAGTTCTAGATATGCACCACTCTGAACCTATAACCTGTGCACAGTCAACAAACACCAACCATAAAAATGGAAAAATAAAATAAAAGAAAAAGAAAAATTCCTGAATTAACACTACAAACTATTTCAAACACTATTGATTGTCAATCCCCGGCAATGATGCCTAAATTTGACGAGCGCAAAACACCACTATAATATCGTATCCACGGGGATTGGATTTATTTAGTGTTTTCATAGTTTCTAGTTTAATTTCTATCTAAGATGATCAACATTTGAGATTTATGTGATTCAAACTACAATAACTAAGAATCTAGAGCTATTGATTAATGAAAATTGAAGCAAGGAATAAGCAAAGAAAGATATCAATGGGAGAAGATAGGGTTTTGATAAGATAGGTGCAAGATAATTGTTTGGGATCTAAGTCTAGATAATTCACATCTAATTTTCAAGTGAGTCTCTCGAATTCACTCAATTATTAGTTCAAACGTTCAGCAAAAACTCCTCTCTCGATTAAGTTTTAACCTCACAAGATGAACCAATTGAAACACGTGAAGATATTCAAGAATGCGCAGTGGATTGGTCTTTGGGAGAACCTCTCTCGATTATCCTGCTAACTAGGTTTAATCAATGATTCAACTAGCCTCGTTTGATTACTAAGAAGAATTAATGAACTCAAACAACAATATAATGCAAAGATATCACCAGTTATGCCTCTCTCGTTTACATGAACTAGTGAATATAGATGCAACAACTAAATCATCCAAAAATGCTTCAATACATAAAACTACAGTTATAATCCATAAACAAATATCAATACACCAAATCCATCAAACCCTAAAGGGAACTACTCCATAGTAGAGGACAACATAAAATCAATCCAAACTGGGTTCTTGAGTGAGGAAGGAATGATGAAATCCTTGTGCTTTTGCTCCTCCAAATCCTCCTTGGATTCCTTAGATCTAAAGTATGTCAAAAGTTCAGAAAATAACATTTTTCAATGTATTTATACCAAGTAGGGTTGGCCCCAGCCGAAATCACCTTCTCCTAGACGAAATAGGAAAATTACTTTGTAAACATTGCACAGGTGCGCCGCATGGGGTAACGCGCCATGCGGGGCAGTAGTGGGGAAATCCAGAGAGTTGATTCTGACAGGCAGCAGAGAAATGCACAAGTGTGGCGCCCAACGCGCCGTGACAGTGGGGATTTATCAGAGTACGGATTGTTTCTTGCGTTTTGTCGTCCAGACTTGGTCCTCGACCCCCGAACACAATCTCGGCTTACTCCCTTGGGCTTTTACTCAGACTTTAAAGCTTCAAATCACTCGAATTCATTCCCTAACATCTACATCACTTGAAATCTTTCCTACAAGGCATAAAACATACAATAAGTGCAAAACACTATCATTTAAAGCTAAAAATGAATAAAGTGCAGTAAATTGGAGTGCAATAAGAAACTAAAACATGAGATTATAGCCTACCATCAGACACTGGGCGCAGGTGCGGTCGTGCAAAAGCGCAGAATGTCCACAAAAGCGGCAAGCATTATGGGATCGCATGTGCAGTTGATGGCCGCAGAAGCGCGTAGGGGTCCGCAGAAGCGCTGATGCGTCTTTTGTCTGCAAAAGGGAAAATTGCTAAACTTAAGTGGATGCCGCATCTACGATGGAATTCTCATAGTTGTGACAGTAAGCCCGCAAATGTGGAAATCGCTGGGCAAAAATATCTTATTCGAGGTTTTTATTTCATTTACCACATTTTGAGTTAGAGAGCTCGGTTTTGGGCGATTGCGGAGGGGATTTTCAAGGATTGGATCAGGGTAAGTATTTTTGACTAGGATTTATTTATTATTCATGATTCCATCATTGTTTTTTATCATCAAAATTAGTGGTTAGGGTTTGAGAAATTAGGGGATTTTGTAAAAGCTTTCATAAACCATACATTAAGGATTTGAAGGTCGATTTGAGGTCAGAATTGGATAATTTTGGTATGGTTGGAATCGTATCGGAATGGGTGCTCAGAGTTCTTAAGTTTGGTTGGGTTTTGAGGTGCGGGCCCATGGCTGACTTTTTGAGTTGACTTTTTGTTTTCTTTAAAGATTACGACTTTGTTATCCGGAATTGCTTCCTATGGCTTGTGATTATGGTATTAAGTTATTTTTACTAGATTCGATGTGTTTGTAGTTGGATTTTTGCGGGAAAGGCTTAATAGGGGATTGATTTGGTTTGTTTGAGATAAGTATCTTGTCTAACTTTATGTGGGGGAACTGTCCCTTAGGACTTGGGTTGATTTGTGTTAATTGGATTATGTGAAAGACGTGCACACGAGGTGACGAGTGTGTACACGGGCTTATATATGGTATTTTGACCGGTTTAGACTCTTAGACTCTTTCATGCATTTAATTAAAAATTGTAATATCATGTTATATCTTCCATTGTTAAATTGCTCTTACATGCTTTACTTGATGATGTTATCACAGGCTCTATCCCTTATTCTCAAACATGCTCTTATATGGCTGAATTTCCTTTGTTATCTCTCTTATTGTCATGTTACCTCCTTTATTATCGAGTTATTCTTATTTGGAGTTGTTATTACAAGTTGTCATTTCGTGAAAATACTTTCATTTGGAGCTATTGAAGTTGAAGTTATGAAAGCTATTATCACATTGAGGTTGAAGTTGTGTATTATTGAGATATCTTTCCTTGTTGAGTAATTCTCACTCATTTTGTTATTATTGAGATTCTTGTTCGCATTGTGGTTGAGCCGTGGGCTATATGTTGTGGTAACTTTGGTATTGTTAATTTTGGCAAATTGTGGCATATGGGCAATTGTGGTGCGGGTTGTTATTGTGCTGTGATATTGATGCGGATGTGGCGGTATAAGGATAGGGGTTAATGTGCACGCGGCGACATAAGTGGGATAAAGTGTGTGTAGCTATTTCGGGAAAAATACTTTAAAAAATATCTAAATGTAAGGCTCACGTGGAGGTATAAGAAAATATCGTGGATATGAGGCATGGTACCTCGGTTGTAATTCTTGTTGTACATTCCATGTTAAAAGGACTTGTTGGTCAAACAATTCTTGTTGATTTCTTCATTTTCTTACTTGTAACATTCCGTGACTGATTACGTGTTGTTCCCATTATGTGTTCACTTCTCGTGCCTTTCTTGCCTTAAATTTTGTTATTAGACTATATTATTTTACTTCTTTGTTATCATTCATTTCCCCGTTCTCAGTTATTGGTCTTTATTATACTCTGTTCAGTTTATCCTGTCCTAGTAAGTGTCTTAAACTGGCCTCATCACTACTCTATCGGGGTTAGGCTTGTTGCTTACTGGGTATCGTTGTGGTGTAGTCATACTATGCTTCTACACATTTTTGTGCAGATCTAGGTACATCTGCCTGTGCCCGAGCTAGTGATCATTCAACTATTTTGCGGAGATATCAAGGTATACCTGCTTGACGTTTGCAGGCCTCAGAGTCACCTTCAGTCATTACTTTACTACTGTTTATCTTCTACTCTCATAGTGTTGTATTAGAGATTCTTAGATTATTTCTGTAGAGCTTATGACTCAGTTCCACAAGTTTTGGGGATTATGTTGTTGATGTTCCATTTTTGAGTAATTATGAGCTTTATCGGTTCATTTTATTATCTCAAATTTATTATTTATGTTAAGCTATCAATGAATTTTAAGCTAACCTAGTCTTAGAGACTAGGTGCCATCACGACATCCTGAGGTGGGAGATTGGGGTTGTGACAACTACCGCACCATAATCAGATCCTTTCATTTTTGTGGATGAACCCAAATTGGCTAATGCTTCTTCCTCAACATTTTCCTCGGAATGTGGACGATTGACCACTCTTCGAACCGGGAAAGTAATACTTGAACCTTGTTCCTTGTTCAAGTATTGTTGCATGCGCTCCTCCTGTATGTCGAAAATTATGTATTCTTGGTTCACCACCAGTTGGGAGTCGCGCTTTATTTCGATGAACTCGTAACCTAGTCCCCGCACTAGTTCCAGTCCTACAACCAAAGCCTCGTACTCGGATTCATCTCAATATTGGACTGGCAGTTTTTGTTGGAGGCAAACTCCGCTAAAGGTAGAAACTAATCCCACTGGCCTACGAAGTCAATAATGCAGGCCCTCAACATATCCTCCAAGATATTAATGGTCCGCTATGATTGCCCGTCCTTCTAAGGATGAAATATTGTACTTAACTCAATTAGCAAACTCAACTCATGCTGCACAGCTTCCAAACATGCGAGGTAAACTGTGTATCACGATTTGAGATGATAGAAACAGGTATACCATGCAAGAGAAAAATCTCCCGGATGTATAAATGCGCCACTTTGGTCAACCGATACACAATGACCCAAATGGAATCAAACTTCCTCAATGTCCATGGCAACCCTACCATGCAGTCCATCGTGATACACTCCTATTTCCACTTCGGTATATCAATCTTCTGAAGCAAACCACCCGGTCTTTAGTGCTCATACAGGACCTGCTGACAATTCAAACATCGTGCAACATGCTCAACAATTTCCTTCTTCATATTTCTCCACCAATAATGCTGCGTTAAATTACGATAGATCTTCGTAGAACCTGTGTAAATAGAATACCGTGAACTATGAGCCTTCTCAAGAATCAACTCTCTCAAGTCATCTACATTAGGAACATAAATTTGACCATAAAGTAGCAATACACCATCATCACTAATAGTCACCTCCTTAGCACCACCGCAATGCACTGTGTTACTTAGGACAAGCAAATGGGAATCTTCATAGTGACGTGTCATAATGCGCACAAACAAAGATGATTGAGATACGACACAAGAAATAACCCTGCTCGGTCCAAAATATCCCATATTACCAACCTATTCACCAACTCCTAAACATCAATAGCTAAAGGCCTCCATTACTTGAATGAATACTAAACTACCCATATTATCTGCATTCCTGCTCAAGGCATCTACTACCACATTAACCTTCCCCAGATGATAAAGAATGGTGATATCATAATCCTTCAAGAGGTCCAACCATCTCCGCTACCTCAAATTCAAATCTTTCTATTTAAACAGAAGCTGGCGACTCGGATGATCTGTATTCAGCTCACAAAACACACAATATAAGTAATGCCTCCAAATTGTGAGTGCATGCACAATAACTGCTAACTCCAAATCATGGTCAAGATATTTCTTCTCATGGGGCTTCAACTTGTGCGGTGCATAGGAAATCACCGTACGGTCCTGCATCAAGAAGCATCCAAGGCTAACATACAAAGCATCGCAATAAACTGTATACATCACCGATTCAATACTAAAACTAGAGTCGTGGTCAAAGCATCCTTGAGCTTCATAAATATCTCCTCACACTCATTTGATCATATGAATAAAGCTCCCTTATGGGTCAATTTAGTCAAAGGGGTTGTTATAGAAGAAAACCCTTCTATAAATCGACGATAGTAACCAGCCAGACCTAAGAAACTCCTTATCTCTGTAGCGGTAGAATGTCTCAGCCAACTCTGAACTACCTCAATTTTCTTCAAATCCACCTTGATCCCATCATTAGATAGAACGTGGCCCAAGAATGCCACATAACCCAACAAAAACTTGCAGTTGAAGAACTTAGCATACAATTTCTTCTTCCTCAAAATATGAATCACATCCTGCTCGTGCTCCTCCCTACTACGGTAATATACCAAGATATCATCAATGAACACAATAACAAAGGAATCCAAATAAGGCTGGAACACACTGTTCATCAAATACATAAAGGCTACTGGGGCATTAGTCAAGCCAAAAGACATCACCAAGAACCTACAGTGGCCATAATGGGTCCTAAAAGTAGTCTTAGGAATGTCTGAAGCCTTGATCTTCAACTGATGATAACCTGATCTCAAGTAAATCTTTGAGAACACCCTAGCACCTTGAAGCTGATCAAATAAATCATCAATGTAGGGCGATGGATATGTATTCTTCATAGTAACCTTGTTCAATTGCTTGTAGTCAGTGCACATCCCCATGGAACTATCTTCTTCTTTTCAAAGATTATCGGCGTAGCCTAAGGTGAAACACTATGTCCTATAAAACCCTTATCCAATAGCTCATGCAACTATTCTTTTAATTCCTTCAACTCCGTTGATGCCATGCGATATGGTGGGGTAGAGATGGGCTGAGTCCTCGGCACCAAATCAATACCAAAATCAATATCCCTACCGGGTGGCATGCCCTGTATGTTTGCAGGAAATACATCTAGAAACTCCCTCACTATTGGAACTGATTTACAAGTAGGTGTATCAACACCAGCATCGCTCACGAAGTCCAGATAGCCCAAATATCCCTTATCAACCATCTAT
Organism: Nicotiana otophora; assembly: GCA_000715115.1. Taxonomy (NCBI): domain Eukaryota; kingdom Viridiplantae; phylum Streptophyta; class Magnoliopsida; order Solanales; family Solanaceae; genus Nicotiana; species Nicotiana otophora. Next base: position 5,758 of record AWOL01S0187206.1, on the reverse strand, counting down.
TGTTTTTTAAGAAAAGAAATCACCCTACTGTGAGTGTTACCAATGGAACCCTTCAATTCCGACCATGGTAACCCCTGCATTACCAGCGCCACACCTTAGCTTGACAATCAAGAATATCACGGTACAAAAGTAGACAATCCATATCCAAAATCACCTCAAAATCAACCATATTGAGTCCTTAGTGCATTAGTTTATTTGAGGTTTTAGAGAGGGTAGGCTAGGTGGCTTAGAGAATTGCCTTGCAACCCAACTTGTCGGGAATTCATCTATGGTTTTATGTTTTCATGCTTTGAAAGTATTATCAAGAAAAGTTGCATGAGTTGGATTTCAGCTCGATACAGTTGGATGAGAATTTGACTTACGAAGAAGAGCCTGTGGCCATTTTGGATGGGTAGGTTCAGAAGTTGAGATCTAAAGATATTGCATCAGTGAAGGTTGAGTGGAGAGGTCAACAGCTTGAGGAGGCTACTTAGGAGACCAAGTCAGATATGTAAAGCAGATATCCTCATCCTTTTGACATCACAGGTATGATTCTAAACACATTTGAGGACGAACGTTTGTTTAATAGGGGAGAATGTAACAACTCTACCAGTTATTTTGTGTATTTGAGCCTTATTCCCCTATGTAATACTTTTTGTATGTGTGTTTGTTGTTTTGTGACTTGCAGGATTGGTTAGTTTCGCTTCGAAAAAGTTTGAGAGTAATTGGAGACTCTTAGTCTTATATTTTAAGATTATGTTGTTAAAAGTTAATCAAGGTTTGACTTTTGAGTAGACATCCTCATATGCATGATCTGATGGTTCCAATAGGTTCATATAGTGATTTTGGACTTAGACGTATGTTCAAATTTAGGTTTGGAGGTTCCTAGAGAATTTTGACTCAACTAGCCAAAAGTTGGCAATTTGAAAGTTTGGAGAGTTCATAGGTTTGACCGGGAGTTGACTTTGATGTTATCGGACTCCGATTGTTGTTTCAGAACTTGGAATAGGTTTTGTTTTATTGTATGGAACTTGTGTGCAATGTTTGGATGTGATTCAAATCGTTTCGGATTAAATCTGATGTTTGGGTTGGTAGTTTGGAAGTTCTTGAACTTAAGAGAAGTTTAACTCATGATTTGATCTTAGATTAGTAGATGTGATATTATCCTATGTGTTTGGAAGCTTTGGATAGGTTTGGGTAGTGTTTATGGACTTGTTGATATGATTGGACGGGGTCCTGAGTGGCTCGGCAAGATTCGGACCACCCGGAGCATGTTTGGAATTGATTGATGTGCTGGTGTTTGGTGTTCATCATGTTCTCGAGGGGAGTCTCGTGTTCGCGATGAAGGATTTAGAGCTGGGAGGAATTGTTCTTTGCGTTTGTGATGGGGTAGTCGCATCTGCAAATAGGAGATGGGAGCTGTAACTTTGGCCTTCGCGTTCGCGAAGGCAGGGCCACTTTCGAGGAGGAGACTGGGCTGGTATATATCATTTTCAGGGGGTTGTTTCACGTTCGCATACTTATAGCCGGCAAGGCATTGCGGTCGCAGGGGTACTTATGCGATTGCGATGGAGGAATTTGGCAGAAGCAGATTTGTGATTCGCGAACGCGATGGTTGAACCGCGTTCGCGAAGAGTGACCCTATGCAAAATCATTAAGTGTTGTATTTCTGGATTTTAGTACATTCTCTCATATTTTGAACCCTAGACATGGAAAAGAGCGATTTTGCTTGGAGATGATCATAAAAGACTAAGGGGTAAGTGATTCCCACACATTTTTTGTATTATTTGAAGAATGTACATGGATTATTAACACCTAAAACATGGAAACTGGAGGTACATTTTGGGGGTTGTTCCTACAACGTAAGAGAGTAAAAATTGGGATTTTGAGTTATGATTTCACTAGGATTTGAAAACCAAACATATATTTGGACTAGTGGGGTTATGGATAGTTGGAATCTACCCNATTGGTTAGTTTGGCTTCGAAAAAGTTTGAGAGTAATTGGAGACTCTTAGTCTTATATTTTAAGATTATGTTGTTAAAAGTTAATCAAGGTTTGACTTTTGAGTAGACATCCTCATATGCATGATCTGATGGTTCCAATAGGTTCATATAGTGATTTTGGACTTAGACGTATGTTCAAATTTAGGTTTGGAGGTTCCTAGAGAATTTTGACTCAACTAGCCAAAAGTTGGCAATTTGAAAGTTTGGAGAGTTCATAGGTTTGACCGGGAGTTGACTTTGATGTTATCGGACTCCGATTGTTGTTTCAGAACTTGGAATAGGTTTTGTTTTATTGTATGGAACTTGTGTGCAATGTTTGGATGTGATTCAAATCGTTTCGGATTAAATCTGATGTTTGGGTTGGTAGTTTGGAAGTTCTTGAACTTAAGAGAAGTTTAACTCATGATTTGATCTTAGATTAGTAGATGTGATATTATCCTATGTGTTTGGAAGCTTTGGATAGGTTTGGGTAGTGTTTATGGACTTGTTGATATGATTGGACGGGGTCCTGAGTGGCTCGGCAAGATTCGGACCACCCGGAGCATGTTTGGAATTGATTGATGTGCTGGTGTTTGGTGTTCATCATGTTCTCGAGGGGAGTCTCGTGTTCGCGATGAAGGATTTAGAGCTGGGAGGAATTGTTCTTTGCGTTTGTGATGGGGTAGTCGCATCTGCAAATAGGAGATGGGAGCTGTAACTTTGGCCTTCGCGTTCGCGAAGGCAGGGCCACTTTCGAGGAGGAGACTGGGCTGGTATATATCATTTTCAGGGGGTTGTTTCACGTTCGCATACTTATAGCCGGCAAGGCATTGCGGTCGCAGGGGTACTTATGCGATTGCGATGGAGGAATTTGGCAGAAGCGGATTTGTGATTCGCGAACGCGATGGTTGAACCGCGTTCGCGAAGAGTGACCCTATGCAAAATCATTAAGTGTTGTATTTCTGGATTTTAGTACATTCTCTCATATTTTGAACCCTAGACATGGAAAAGAGCGATTTTGCTTGGAGATGATCATAAAAGACTAAGGGGTAAGTGATTCCCACACATTTTTTGTATTATTTGAAGAATGTACATGGATTATTAACACCTAAAACATGGAAACTGGAGGTACATTTTGGGGGTTGTTCCTACAACGTAAGAGAGTAAAAATTGGGATTTTGAGTTATGATTTCACTAGGATTTGAAAACCAAACATATATTTGGACTAGTGGGGTTATGGATAGTTGGAATCTACCCATTGACTCTGGTTTTGACCATGTGGGTCCGGGTTGACTTTTGCAGACTTTTTAGGAATTGATTAAAGATTGAAGCTTTGTTGTTTGGAAATAATTCCTACAGCTTTGTATGACATTATTTAGTTGATTTTGGCTAGATTTGAGCCAATTAGAGGTTATTTCTAAGGGAAAGGCATTCTTAAAGTATTGATTTTGCTCGTTTGAGGTAAGTATCTTGCCTAATCTTATTATGAGGGGATACCCCTTAGGATGTGACCTTATCTGGCTAAGTGAAATGTGTGAAAATCAATGCATATGCAAGGTGACGAGTGTATATGTTACTATTGTGGTGTACATATATATTCATGACTGTACAAGTTTTATTAGTGAATATCATTGACCACTCTTGCCACTACCTCACCGAGGTTAGTCATGATACTCATTGAGTATATGGGGTCGATTATAATCACACTACACTCTACACTTAATTGTGTAGATCCAAGTGTGGGACCCAGCTGAGTATTGGGCACATTTGTTGTTGCTGTTGAGACTTGAGGTACAGCTGCATCCCGATTGTAGCCCATGGCGTCTCCTTCTATCTTTTATTATTATTATTGCTTCAGACATGTTATTGTATTAGCAGACTTGTATTCTTGTATTAGAGCTCATGACTCAGTGTTATCAGTTTCTAGGGATTTGTTATATTGGTTTGGCATTTATCTATGCTTATTCAACTTTTAGACTTAATTATTCTGCCATTATCTTTTTTCTTATTTTTCCAATATTGTTTTGGGTTTTGGGTCGTGACAATTAGTCGAATCTTATAATATTGGCAAGCCTATGGTACGAATTTGGGTGCCATATGAGTTCTTTGTTAGAGTGAGCGAACTCTTTCGATTTGAGAGTTCTTCAAATATGCTTGAATTTATATTTGAGTGTTTCGACTTCTTTCTCTCTTTGGTTTGTTGGTAAAGCCACATGATTTGCAAAGGATTGGTAATGTCCTTGGTTTTTGAGTTAGCATAAGAAGCAAGTCATATTATGGAAGGTATTGGAGTCAATTTTTGAGGCTAGGATATTAGAAAAAGTTAAACAAATATTGTAAATAGTCTTGACATGATGCATATGGTAGGTTCTAAGCATTGACATAAACAGTTGTCATATTGTGTGATGCTTGAGTATATTTTGAAATGTAGTTCTTGCTGATGCATTTAATTTTGAATGTTGCTCGAGGAAGAGCAAGAGTATAAGTTTGGGGTTGTGATAAATGACAGTATAATTTGATATCATTTTGTATTTGAGTTGCGAGAGATCATATGCTTATAAACGTAAAATATACTCATTACATGTTTATTGCCTAGGAATGCGTTTAGATGAAAGTTAGCAAAAATCGAGTGATTCGATGCAAAAAGATCCACGAAGGATCCGCAGTCAACGGAATAGATCCGCGGTCGATAAAGGACAACAAAATGTTCCTAAAAATTTAAGTTTATTCTGACTCATTCCACGGTCAGCGGAACAGATCCGCGATAGCATAATGGGCCACAAAATTGCCATTCTCCGCATATGTTTCTACCAACTCCATGATGCATTGTGCAGTCCAAAATCCATACCGTGGAACATTAGCTTACCTTGGCACCAAAAAATCATACATCTTTGGTTAACATTTACGGGGCCTTACATCCTCCCCTGCTTAGTATTAGTCATCCTCAAATGAGGGTTAGAGACTGCCACAAACACCCAATATGACTCAACCTGTATCCACATACCAAGAGTTCCAAATTTGGCTAACTTCCCAAATTTCCAAGCATTTCGGCAGAGTTTCCCCTGTATTTGCGCCTATCCACCTATCAAAGGGCCCCAAGAACCAGTCCTAATAAAATATTCATAATACAGCAATGCATCATAGCATGACAATAACCCAACCATAACATTATAAGCATTGTATTAGGGGCACCTTAGCATAATCTGTACAAGTTTGAACATCACTCATAGAAAGTAAACTTCTAATATTCTTTTACGAACAACCATTCCATGATGATCTTGACCTTGTCCATATCTTAGTGAACGAGTTTTGACCATATCAACTCAACTATACCAATATTGGACCATCTAATGGGGGATCTACATTTCCTTCCATAAGAGGCACTGTTGTGACAACAACCCAATACACGATCAGATTTTCAACCACAGATTTCATTTTCCCCATACTCCCCAAAACACATTACTATAGCTGCTCCTTGACCCAATCACGATTTGACATACTAAGGTACATCATTATGAGCACTATATAGCTTCCCTTTCCCTTCCTAGACATATACTTTGAAGAGACAATACAAAGCATGATCTTCAATTTTCTGGTATACCCCTCGAGCCTCAAGTAACATTTGTGAAGCATCTTGATCACATTTCCCCAGACTTGGAAGATGAAACGATATTCTGAACATAACTAAAAGCAACTTCAGTTTCCATGCACGTGAAAGCTTATGTGCATACGCATATAGATTTACCGAGGTCATACACCTTAACACACACCTTTCCCTTATATATATATATATATA
>AWOL01S0187170.1:0-33085 GCA_000715115.1 Nicotiana otophora | reverse complement strand
CTTGCAATTATCAATCAATTGCCAACATCGAGGATAGATTTATGTAATATAATTCAAACTAAGTAGAGAATAGTTACCCCAATCCATATGGTGAAAATCCCTTCAACAAACGTCTCATTCCGAGCTCCAAAGCTCCAAATATGAAAACAAATAACCAAGTCCTCGATGTTTTTATAGTTTATGCCGAGTCATATCGCACCTGCGATAAATGAGCCGCTTCAGCAGTATCGCTACTGTGATGTGACGTCTGCTTCTGTGGAATCATCTGGAGAAATGCCCCCCGAACCTGCGGAAAAACATTCGCTCCTACAACATTGTAGGTGCAACAAATAAACGCTCATCTGCGCAAAAGCCCACTCCTGCGCCAATGATCTCGCTTATGCACGCATGTAGATGCGCTTCTCACTTTGCATCTACGATGGTCCCACAGCCTAGCCTTCTTCGTAGGTACGCCAATGACCTCGCTTCTATGACCACCACACCTACGCAAAACCATTCGCAGGTGCGCAAAACAAGAACCAACTCCTCTTCAGCAATGCAACATGAGACAAAAATGATTTGAACCTCGTCTGACACTAATCTAAGCCCCTCTGGACCCCATCCAAATATATCAACAAGTCCAAAATATAATACGGACTTCATCGAGGCCTCAAATCATGAATAACAACACTAAAACTAATAATCTCACCTCAAATCAAACTTAAATGAACCTTTGAACGTTTAACTTCCAAAACACATCCCGAAGCATATCAAATCAACCCGGAATGAACTCAAATTTTGCACGCAAGTCCCAAATGACATAACGAAACTATTCAAATTCCCAAAACAACAATCTGAACCTGATATCATCTAAGTCAAATCCCGATCAAACTCATGAACATTTCAAACCTTCAAATTTCCAATTTTTACCAATTAGTGTCCAAACCTTTTAGAAATATCCAAATGTAAATTTGGGCATAAGCCCAAGTACAAAATCACCATCTGAACCTAACAGAACCATCAAAACTCTGATCCGGGGTCAAATACACAAAAGTCAAAGTTGGTCAACTCCTCTAACTTAAAGCTTCCTAGTTTAGAATCATTCTTCCAAATAAACTTCGAATAACCTGAAAACCAAAATCGATAATTCACACAAGTCATAATACATCTTCGATGCCTCTCAAGACTTCAAATAGCTGAACGAAATGCAATTGCTCAAAATGACCGGTCGGGTCGTTACATTCTACCCCACTTAAACCTACATTCGTCCTCGAACGTGCCAAAAGCCGTTCCAAAGCCATCAAATCGACGTGTAACCTTACCATGCACATAACCGGGGGTTATCCCATGTCACCCCAATCCATGTAAGCCTGACAACATAACATAACTGAAGATCACTACTTTAATCTTAGATTGTAAGCCTTATAGCCCAATTTCCAGCATCCAGAATTCCTTACTGTAAGGCCCTGTAAAATTTGGCCAAGGAATTTAAGGTTGTGTGGTACCGAGGTAGACTAATGTGTACGAAGGTAACAATTAACCTTTGATGCTAAGCTCGCTGCGGTACGGGCTTTTTGGTTGAAGAATGCACTAAGGAGTTGATGGAAATATTTGGCAGAAGAAGACGATTTTGTGGTCAAGTTTGCGACCGTACAACCGTTCCGCGGGCCGCATAGCCATCGCAGAGTTGAGTAGCACATTTGCTGAATTTTGAAGGTCATTTTTTCGGTCCATTATGCAATCGCATATCCATTTCGCAGTTCGCACTTCCATTGTAGAATTGGCATGCAAAAATTCGGAGGGTGATTTTGCAGTCCATTTCGCAACCGCATAACTGGTCTGCGGACTGCAGACCGGTCCAGGCCAGCCTAGTTTTTGAAGTCAATTTTGCGGTCCCTTATGCGGGACCGCATACCTGTTCTGCGGTCAACCCTACGACCGCAGAGTTGTGTTTGAAGGGTCTTTTTTCTGTTTTTATAACCCGACCCTATGTTGATTAATAGCCTTCGGGGCTCATTTCGAAGCAAATATCTGATGTTTTAGAGAGGGAGGGAGAAGACCTGGTAATTCTAATAATCAATCATTTTCCCAATCTTTAATATTCAAGGGAATCACTCACTAAACCATCATCTATCCGGGTAAGTCCTTCTCCTAAGCTTTCATGCAAGAGGTTATGGGTTTAAGTATGTTGTGGGGTTGGAGATAGGCCAGCATGTGCCAATAGGAGGTAGTATGTGGGATTGTTGAACTATATCGGGTAGTTTCTTGTTGAAATTGGTTTGGGGAGGAAGAGATTACCATTGTAGAGCTTTGTAGTCTACTATGCATAGTAGGTGTTTGACCAAATTCCCAAGAGAGTTATATCATGAGAATCCTTCTAATTATTATATGATTTTTGCTATCTTCCTATATATTGATATTGCTTGAAGTGTTGGGATGTTGTAATAACTTAAGAAAAGCTCAAGAAAGGTATGTTGGCAAAACTTCTCTCTTAGAATCGAATTCCATAATGTTCCCGTAAGTTTCAAGTATGGTTGGCCTATGTTCCTAATTTCCATGTTCCAAGTTATTCCTAATAAATTTGAGTATCCAAGTAATCGTTGTGTTGAAAGATGTGTATACTCAAAACGTGTTTCAATTGCTCTTATCTCATCATGATCTCCTTCGGGAATGTATCCAAGCATGGTTTAGGTATTAAAATATTATAACTCCAATTCATTATGTTCAAATGAAAGTCACTATGCTTAACTTGGGAAGAAAACCCAATGTGCTTAAAACTCATATAGCTCATATACATATCAAATTTCTATTTCGAAAAGCCCTTATTGTTGATATACTGTGACGATGTTTGGAAGTGAAAGAAGTGATGGCGAGATATAAAATGTAGCCATGGTTGTTGTAACTAGTTATGATTTGAATCTGTGTTTCAATAGTAAACAACCATTATTTCCTTTGTACGAACTTCCAATGTGTTTTATTCCTTATTTGCCCATGAGTTGAAACTGTGCATTGCCTCTTTAGAGAAGTATTTCAAAAAGTAAATGGTGTATTACTCATTTATGATTTTTAATTTGTGTTGCAATTACAAGTCATTTTGCTCCATACTTTGGAAAGAAATCTATTGTGTTTAAAGACTTCATTACTAATGAAATTAAGTGTATGAATTCCGGAATATTCTATGTTTTGATGTTTATGATGATGATCCTTGAAAGTAAAGAAATGAAACTGTGGAATATGAGATACGGCCATCGTGCCACAAATGAAAAATCATATGTATGGCCAAGAGAGCTAATGAAATAATGATGTTATGAATGGTTGAAAGTACTAATGATGTTATATATGGTGTGAAAGGTTATGAGGTGAATGTTTCCTTGTGTACTAAACAAAATGTTTTTCATAGTATTATTAGCGAATCAAGGAAGGGTGAGTCGAAACGGCCCACACTGAAAACTACATGTACCGGTGTAGGAGTGGATTCTGAGTATTCCACTTATTTGCGATGAGATTGAAATATTGATGTGATCAGATTATTCCCCTTACTTGGGATGAGATTGATGATAGTTGTGAATTGGAAGTGATGAAGTCGACCCACACGGCATAAGTGGGAAGGCCGCCTAGCCGATTGGGTAGAGATCGGATGCCATATCGCGCGCATGGTGCTTCCTACTCTTGGTAAGACCTTTCTTTTCGTATCTCATGTCAATACACATTGTTTGTGTAGAGATGGCCTATTTGATCGGGCGTGATTAGACTCCGTGCTAAAAACACTGTGGTATATTGGTGTTGATGATATCCCAACCAAAAATAATACTATTTTCGTACGTTGAAAATTGTTATGTTTTAACTTAGCATTTGGATATCATTGATTGTTCCTTTCTTTGTTCCTTTCTGCTTCCATGGTTTTCCCCTCTTATATTGGCATTCTATTTTGAAAGAGAATATTTAGATTTATATACTAGTACTATTCCATATGTACTAATGTCTATTTTCTGGGGGTGCTACATCTTTAATGGAAGTAGATGGTTCGTTAGCGGGCAGCTTTGACCCTCATTAGCAGTTGCTCTCTACTAAGCAGGTTTTTGGTGAGCCCTATTCTGTTCCGGGCCTTATATTACTTGATGTTGTACTTTGTGTTTTAAGGTATAGCCAGGGGCCTTGTCGCCGGCACTTCCATACTACTCTTCTATTATACTTAGAGGCTCCGTAGACATGTTGTGGGTGGTGTTTGATGTTGGGTAATGAACTAGAAGTGTTAGTATTTGACAAACATGTTTTCTCTTGTAATTATGAACTTGTAATATTTTAGAAATCGTAAATGAATCTCGTTTCAGTAATGAAACAAATGGTGGAACACTTTACTCTTATCATGTATATCTCTTGTTACTGATTCTTATATTGATCATGGGTAAGTGTCACTCCCCAAAAGGCGGGGAGCACGACCGGTGCTCAACCGAGTGAACCTGGCCGAGCAAGCCTGTTAGATTTCCTTCTACCCAAAATCATCCATGAATGGAGATAATGCATATTTTCATTAATTAGACAATAAGGTGATCATGTTTACAATACCAATTCATTACCCATAGTTTCATCATTTTAATGTCTCAAATGGAACAAGTAATACAACTACAACATAACACAATTTAATTTTCCCGACTATACCTCAAACACAATACACAATGAACAAAAGATACATGATCCCGGAATGAAGTGGTGCTCACCAAGTCAGCTGGGAAGAGGGTGTACCGCAATCACTGATCAATATCTCCTGCTGTGGAACCACCTGCATCTATTAATGATGCACCGCCCCCGGCAAAAGGAACGTTAGTACTGTCGAATAGCACTAGTATGAAAACCAAACACCAATTTAAGAAATCGGAAGTACAATATGAATACGATGAATCAGGGCGGCAATAGAATAGCATAGATAACCGTTCAAACAAGAGCAAGCTTTTCAAGAGCTGCCAATAACATCTATAGAATTTAAGATGAGATCCTCTGTAACCATCTTTACACAAATGGCCCCGCCGCCTCACCCTAATGTATATAGGTGGAGGTGTAAGCACAATACCACAACTCATTCAAGTGGCCCTGCCACCTCACCCCAATGTATGCGTGTGGAGGTGTAATCACAATACTATAACTCTACTCAAGAGGCCCTGCTGCCTCACCCCAATGTATGCAGGTGGAGGTATACCCATAGTACCAAGAAGCTACACAAAGCGGCTATGACGCCTCACCCCAATGTATGCGGGTGGAAATGCATCAACGATACCAATACCTACACAAATAGGCTATGCCACCTCACCCCAATATATATATATGGGTGGTGGTGCAACAATAATATCAAAACTAAACACAAAGTGACTGTACCACCTCACCCCAATGTATGCTGGTGGAGGTGTAATCCCAATCACAATCTCTACATAATTTAGCATAATAATTTCCACATAAATCAAAACTTGGAATCATAACATATAGATACATAATCCATAGTTTGGAACACATCCTCAATCTATAATGCAATATGATAAGAGCATTTGAAACATGAATTGAACATATATCTTTGTCACAAACGTATTCGGAATACTCGGCTTGTAATAAATATCTTGAAACTTACAAGGGTATTGGGGGTTCCAATTCTTAAATAAGATTTTAGCCAACATACCTCCATTGAGCTTCCTTACACTCTAAAATATTCCGCAATTGTTAGCAACTTCAATCTATTTTAGAATTATAACAAATTGAACCAAAATTAGGAGGATGATCATGGGTCTAGATCATTTGAGCATTTTATCAAACACTAGGTGTGAAAAAGTCTCCAAGGTCCTTTTTTATGGAGGATTCCATCATTCCACAACTCATTCTTTACCATTCTTAGCTCAACAATCTTCTTACACCCTTTGATAACACATGCATGCAATATGAACAACTCTCATACCCAAGAATTATTTTAGTAATTACCTATTTCTAGTTAACTTTCGAAATTGAGGGTTAGGGTGTAGAATCTTACCTTTAAGATGAAGGCCTTGTGGGTTTTCCTTATTAATCTTCCAAGATTTGAGCAACGATTGATGAAAATTTAGCCTAGGGTTATAAAAACCCAAAAATGATTCTCCGGAACAGGGCCTGCGATCGCATATGTGATCGCATAATTGATATGCGGTCCGCATATCGGCCGCATAATTTAGCCTTCGGAACTTGAAAAACTATGCCTTGGTTTGCGGTCACTATGCGGCCCGCAGACCTGTTCTGCGGTCGCATAGTGAACCTACCTATACCTGCCTCACTCTGTGGCCATTATGCGGCCCGCAAAGTGATTCTCCGGTCGCATAATGGACCGCAGAAATGCATTTCTCTGCCAAACGGTTTCCTTTACTCCCTAGTGCATTTTTTCACTCCAAAAGGTCCAAGCCAATTTCTACAATCCTCAAACACGTAAGCCTAGTCCGGTACCACGAAACCTTACTTTCGTTACGCGAAATTGTTTACAAGGCCATACAGTAAGGTTGGGTAGAAGGCATCAAGTAGTCTTGCTGGACCGAGGTATCTCGGTTGAGCGGCGGTCGTGCTCCCGAGGTTGGGGCGTCACACTTATAAGACCCAAATCTCATATCTACATATTGTATAAGTCTGAACAAGGTGTATCATGCCATAACCATAAGCCAAGATGTAATCACATAATATACCATATAACTCACATACTTGTAGCAATAATTCCCGATCCCAGTAGTTGCTCGAAACAAACCCGACACCGGTAACAAACCTCATATCAAACAAAACCTCATTCAAAACCTTTGTTCACTGCCGATGATGAAAGAAACATGCAAAAACTCATAACCATTCATTATAGATCAACAAGTCATGGAGATCCCTCTCGTCCGACAAAACCAAAGCAAAATCCTAAGATGACTTCCGATATTATTCCTCCAAACATACCGTAATCAAATCCGATAGTATCCATTCTAGGTCCAATGACCTTATCTGCTCAAACATAACTATTCTATTGGAATGCCACACCAATACAGCCTTAAGCCAAAAATTATGCAATTCATGCACCAATACGTAACAATTAAAATGCACCCAAAAATGGAAAATGACTCAAATGAGAGAACCGTCCCGCAAGCTCAACAAGCACCACCACAACGCAGCTAAGAACCCATCACACACAATAGGACCAAAACACACGAACCTATCACAAGGATCATATCCCATCATAACCTCGTTGCACTACGTGACCCATCCAAACAGTGGTCTATATGAAATACCTCAAGTCACAATGCTCAAAATCAACAACCACACACAACTCGACATCAAGTACAAAAAGCTCATGACTATAACCATGGAGATGCGAATAACACAATATACCACAGCCCAAAAATATCATAACCAAAGAGCAATCAACCATTTGAGACTCTAATAACCATCTCGCTCGAATTCCGCTACAAGTCCCAAATAGAACCACATCGTGTGTGCATATAACCGACAAATCACAACCCCTCGTAGCATAGAGAATTTCTACAATCCTCAAACACGTAAGCCTAGTCCGGCACCATAAAACCTTACTTTCCTTATGCAAAATTGTTTATGGGGCCTTACATTCTCCCTCATTTATGATCATTCATCCTCGAACGAGGGTGAAAATCCATCATTAGCATTCAATGTGACTCAATTGTTAATTCACGCACACCAGTAGTTTCAAAATTTAGCTAACTCCCTAAATTTCTAAATATTTCTCCAGAGTCTTCCCTGTAACTGGGCCTATCCACCTGCCAGAGAATCCCAAAAACCAATCCTAATAACATATGTATAATCTGATGACGCAATATAACATAAAAACAACACCAGTCATGGCCTCATAAGCGATATATTACCAGGATACTTTTTCTTCATTTCTTCCTCGGCCTCCCAAGTAGCCTCTTCAACCTGCTGGTTTTACCATAACACTTTCACGGAGGCAATTTCTTTATTTCTAAACTTTCAGACTTGCTGATCAATAATAGAAACTAGAATCTCTTCGTAAGTCAATTTATCATTAGCCTCAATAGTCTCAACCGGAATAATGAGTGTCGGGTCTCCAACTACTTTCTTCAACATAGACATGTGAAACACCGGGTGCACTAATGACATCTCAGGTGGTAGCTCAAGATTGTATTCCACATCACCTATCCTCTTATGACTTTGTACGGTCCTATATACCTAGGACTCAATTTCCCTTTCTTACCAAATCACATTACACCTTTCATGGGAAAAACTTTCAAGAACACCCAATCATCTTCTCTGAACTCCAAATCCCTACGACGAACATCCAAATAGGACTTCTGACGACTCTGAGCAATTGTCAACCACTCCTTAATGATTTTAAAATTTTCCATAGCCTGATGTATGAGGTCTATCCCTATCAACGCTTCTTCCCCAATTTCGAACCACCCAATGGGAGATCTACATCTCCTACCATATAGAGCCTCGAACGGTGCCATCTGAATGCTAGCATGATAGTTATTGTTGCATGCAAATTCTATGAGTGGTAAATGATCATCCCATCTACCTTTGAAATCTAGAACATAAGTGCGCAACATATCATCAAGCGTCTGAATAGTCTGCTCTGTATGCCCGTCAGATTGCAACTGAAAGGTTGTACTAAGATTCACCTGAGTACTCAGACCTTGCTGAAATGCCTTCCAAATAGCAGTGAATTGTTCTCCCCGATCAGATATGATGGAAACTGGAGTGCCATGCAACCTGACTATTTATTTTATATACAACTAAGCATATTGTTTCATTGTGTCGGTAGCCCTAACCGGCAAAAAGTGTGCTGATTTCGTGAGTCGATCCACAATCATCCAAATTGAGTCAAACTTGCACGGAGTGCGCGGTAGTCTTACCACAAAGTCCATATTAATCGTTTCCCACTTCCACATTGGAATATTTATGTTATGGGCCAACCCACCGGGCCTTTGGTTTTTGGCCTTCACTTGCTGACAATTTGGACATTTCGCCACAAAGGCTGCTACATTCATCTTCATATCATTCTATCAATAGACTTCCTTAAGATTATGATATATTTTTGTAGAACCTGGGTGCACAGAATAGCTAGAAGTGTGAGCTTCAGTCATAATTCTTTCCTAGAAACTATCCACGTTTCGAACACATAGTCATCCTTGGTACCTTTGTGTTCCATCATCCATGCCAAGATAAAAGGCCATGGTCTTTTATGTTTATGAATCCCTTCTTTTAGTGGTGCCAATAATAGATCGTTGTACTATTTCTCCTTGACTTCCATAAAGTGATGATTCAGCCCTATTTTGTATAATCATATATCCTTCACTAGAGTCCACAAGACGAACTCCCAAACTAGACAATCGATGAACTTCCTTGGACAATGGCCTTTGATATGCCCCAAGTGTGCTAAACTACCCATAGAATTTTGGCTAAGAGCATTTGCCACAACATTGGCCTTTCCCGGGGTGATATAGGATATCAATGTCATAGTCCTTGAGTAACTCAAGCCTTCTTCTCCGCCTCAGATTCAATTCCTTCTGCTTGAAAATATATTGAAGGATCTTATGGTCAGTGAATATATCCACATGGATCCCATATAAATAATGACACCAAATATTCAATGCAAATACCACTGTCGCAAGTTCTAAATCATGTGTTGGATAGTTCTTTTCATGATTCTTGAGTTGCCTAGAATCATAAGCTATAACCTTGCCAAGTTGCATTAACACACATCGAAGCATCACAATACACCACAAATTCATTTGCACCCTCTAGTAAGGTCAGCACCGATGCCGTAGTCAATCTTGATTTCAGCTCCTGAAAACTCCTTTCACAAGCATCTGACCATTGGAACTTAACTGCCTTTTGAGTCAATTTAGTCAACGGAGAGGCAAGGGTAGAAAACCCCTCCACAAATTTTCTGTAATACCCAGCTAAGCCTAAGAAAATGTGAATTTCTGTTGGAGTTGTAGGCCTCAGCCAATTCCTCACAGACGCAATCTTCTGAGGATCAACCATAATCCCGTCACTAGAGACTACATGACCCAAGAATGTGATAGATTTCAGCCAAAATTCACACTTCAAAAACTTTGCATATAATTTGTGCTGATATTGGGTTTGCAGAACTACCCTGAGATGATCGTCATGGTCTTCTTGATTGCGTGAATATACAAGAATATAGTCAATAAAAACTATCACAAAGGAGTCGGGGAATGACTTGAAAACTCGATTCAAAAGATCCATGAAGGCTGCCGGGGCATTTGTTAGCCCAAAAGACATCACCAGAAATTCAAAATGCCCAAACCGGGTCCTAAAAGCTATTTTTGGAACATCCTGCTCCCTGATCTTCAATTAGTGATACCAGGATCGTAAATCAATTTTGGAGAAGCACTTAGCACCTTGCAATTGGTCAAACAAGTCATATGTCCTTGGCAGTGGGTACTTATTCTTGATCGTGACCTTGTTGAGCTGCCGATAGTCGATACACATTCTCAGTGACCCATCCTTCTTCCTTATAAATAGAACTAGTGTGCCTCAAGGTGACACACTCAGTCGGATGAAATACTTTTCTAACAAGTCTCTCAATTGTTCCTTTAGCTCCTTCAATTCTGTCGGTGCCATTCTGTAGAGTGGAATAGATATAGGATGCGTGTCTGGCATCACATCAATCCCAAAATCAATCTCCCTGTCTGGTGGGATCCCAGGGAGTTCATCCGGAAAGACTCCCGAAAATTCATTCACAACAGGCAAAGATCAAGTGTAGGTGCCTCAGCATCGGTGTCTATAACCCGGACCAAATGGTAAATACACCCTTTGTTGATCATTTTCGTGGCATTTAGTTAAGAAATAAACCTAACCTTCGGCACTACATCATCACCTTTCCACTCAATAACTGGCTCATTTGGAAATTCGAACCTAACAGTCCTGGTTCGGCAATCAAGATTGGCACAACATGAAGAAAGCAAATCCATCCTCATTATCATATCAAAATCGACCATTCCCAATTCAATAAGATCGGCCACAGTGTCTTGAACACGCAATGTGACAACACAATCCCTATAAAATCGCACGGCCAAAATAGACTCACCAACCTGAGTAGATACAGAGAATGTCCCAAGAAGTTGTTCCTGTTCTATCCCAAATTCCATAGCAACATAAGGAGTGACATATGGCAAAGTGAAACCTAGATCAATAAGAGCATATACATCATGGGATTGGATAGGAAATATGCCTATGACAACATCTGGAGAAGCCTCTAAATCCCGATGCCTCCGCATAGCATAAAATATGATGGGTCCTCCCAAATTCTGTGCACCACCCCTAGCTGTACCATGCCCTGCAGGTGCTGGGGCGCCTCGAGCTGGAGGTGTTGTGCATGTAGTAGCTACAGAATTAGTTGGCTGCGCCGCACCTCCACCCATCTTTCGGTGGGACGAGCTTCGATCCCTCTGAATGTGACCCCTCACACCGCACCCATAGCATATAGGTATGTCCATAAAGAAGGCCCCAAAGTGCATCCTCCTACACTTAGGGCATGGGAGCCTCCGCTGCTGAAACCATCCATCGGGACGACCCTGCTGGTGGGGTCCCCTATTGCCCCGACTGGGTCTAGACGATTATGCACTCATTGAAGACTGAGCGAATGATTGAGGGTCCTGATAACCCTCCCCTGAATGCCGACCTACCACCACCACTCGAAGAACCACCAAAGTTTCCCGCAGACCGGGCCTTACTGCTACTCTGATGCTCTATTTTATTCTTTAATTTGCGGGTCTGTTTGGCTTGAACAAATGCCACCATCTTACCATAGTTCATATGTGAATTTAAGGCAGTTGTAGCGGCCTCATTAATAACCAGGGGTCTGTACAAACCGGTGCACTCTAGCCTCCATAGTGGGCATCATGTGAATAACATACTTGGACAGGTGCGCAAACTCCACGTGATACTCTCACACATTCATACTACCCTGCTTCAGGCTTTCAAACTCAGCGGCACGGGCTGCATTAGTTTCGGCAGGCAAGCAATGATCCATAAAGGCATCTGTGAACTCACCCCACCTTGCCGGAGGGCTTCCCTCCTCACGGTATTCCTCCCACAACTCAAACCAAGAATAGGCCACCCCTTTCAGGCGGTAGGAGGCCAACTCCACTCCCTCCGTCTCATCGATGAAGTCATGGGGGTCCTCCTGAGGATCAATACCCGTAAACACTAGAGGATCTAACTGAAGAAACTTGTTCACCCTTGAACTAGCAGAATCCCCTGGCTGACTAGAAGAAGTGGGTACAACATTTGATATCTGGGCCTAGGAAGCCACTATCTGAGCCAACATTTGTATCGCCCCCCAAAGATCAACATTAGAAACACCAGAATCGAGAGCTGGAACTAGAGGTGGAACTGGAATATCGGTTGGAGGGACCGTTGCACCCTCAGTAGGTGTAGGGACAGGTGCGGTCTGATTAGTTATAGTAGAATCAGGCATTGTAGTAACTAGAGGAATGTTCTCACTCCTTGGGTGCTCACCCACATCATTAAATATAGAATCAACTGCCACTCCTAGGGTGACATTGGCTCTTTGGCTAGTTCTTGCTTTCTTCTTAGGTGCCATGTACTGAAAATTAGAGTAACACACGAGTTAAAGGAGGAACAATATTACAATAAACGTTATCGCACAATCGAGAACATGAAAGAAGGGTATTATTCCTAAAAGCCCAAGTAGCATCCTAATTATAGAGGTGGTCGGCAACATACCAACAAAAAGGACTCTACTAGACATGGCTCCGAGATATCCTAGGATACTTTAAAACCTTGGCTCTGATACCAAGTTTGTCACGTCCCAAAAGTCGGGGAGCGCGACCGGCGCTCAACCGAGTGAACCTGGCCGAGCAAGCCTGTTAGATTTCCTTCTACCCAAACTCATCCATGAATGGAGATAATACATATTTTTATTAATTAGACAATAAGGTGATCATGTTTACAATACCAATTCATTACCCATAATTTCATCATTTTAATGTCTCAAATGGAACAAGTAATACAACTACAACATAACACAATTTAACTTTCCCAGCACCAATATACAACCCACACTATGTCTACGGAGCCTCTATAGATAAAGAAGAGTACTATGATAATGTCGGCAATAAGGCCCCGGCTATACCTCAAACACAATACATAATGAACAAAAGATACATGACCCCGGAATGAAGTGGTGCTCACCAAGTCAGCTGGGAAGAGGGTGTACTGCAATCACTGATCAATGTCTCCTATTGTAGAACCACCTGCATCCATTAATGATGCAGCGCCCCCGGAAAAAGGGACGTTAGTACTGTCGAATAGCACTAGTATGAAAATCAAACACCAGTTTAAGAAATCTGAAGTACAATATGAATATGATGAATTAGGGAGGTAATAGAATAACATAGATAACCGTTCAAACCAGAGCAAGCTTATTAAGAGCTGCCAATAACATCTATAAAATTTAAGATGATATCCTCTGTAACCATCTTTACACAAGGAGCCCCGCCGCCTCACCCCAATGTATGCAGGTGGAGGTGTAAGCACAATACAACAACTCTACTCAAGCGGCCATGCTGCCTCACCCCAATATATGCGGGTGGAGGTGTAAGCATAATACCACAACTATACTCAAGAGGCCCTGCTGCCTCACCCCAATGTATACGGGTGGAGATATAACTACAGTACCAAGAACCTACACAAAGCGGCTATGCCGCCTCACCCCAATGTATGCGGGTGAAAATGAATCAACGATACCAATACCTACACAAAGTGGCTATGTCGCCTCACCCCAATATATATATATATATATATATGGGGGTGGTGGTGCAACAATAATAACAAAACTATACACAAAGCGGTCGTACCGCCTCACCCCAATGTATGCGGGTGGAGGTGTAATCCCAATCACAATCTCTATACAATTTGGCATAATACTTTTCACATAAATCATGACTTGGAATCATAACATGTAGATACACAATCCATAGTTTGGAACACATCCTCAATCTATAATGCAATATGATAAGAGCCTTTGAAACATGAATTGAACATATATCTTCGTCACAAACGTATTCGGAATACTCGGCTTGTAATAAATATCTTGGAACTTACAAGGGTATTGGGGGTTCCAATTATTAAAGAAGAGTTTTGCCAACATACCTCAATTGAGCTTCCTTACACTCTAAAATATTTCAGAATTCTTAGAAACTTCAATCTATTTTAGAAATATAACAAATTGAAACAAAATTAGGAGGATGATCATAGTTCTAGCTCATTTGAGCATTTTATCGCACTAGGTGTGAAAACGTTTCCAAGGTCCTTTTTATGGAGGATTCAATTATTCCACAACCCATTCTTTACCATTCTTAGCTCTACAATCTTCTTACACCCTTTGATAACACATACATGCAAGATGAACAACTTCCATACCCAAGATTTATTTTACTAATTACCCATTTCTAGTTAACTTTCGAAATTGAGGGTTAGGGTGTAGAATCTTACCTTTAGGAAGAAGACCTTATGGGTTTTTTTTGTTAATCTTCCAACATTTGACCAAAGATTGATGAAAATTTAGCCTAGGGTTTCCTCTCTCTAAAACACTCTCCCTTCTCTCTAAAACATCAGAATTTAGCTCAAAAATGGTCCTTTGCGTGCATTTAACGAAGTAGGGTTGGGTTATAAAAACCCAAAAATGAAGCTCCGGAACATGGATTGCGATCGCATAATTGATATGCGGTCCGCATATCGGCCGCATAATTTGGCCTTCAGAACTGGAAAACATTTGCCTGGGTTTGCGGTCACTATACGACCCACAGACCTGTACTGTGGCCGCATAGTCGACCGCAGAATGGCATCCAAACCTGCCCATACCCGCCTCGCTCTGCGGCTATTATGCCACCCGCAGAGTGATTCTGTGGTCTCATAATGGACTGCAGAAATGCATTTCGCTGCCAAAAATATTCCTTTACTCCTCAGTGCATTGTTCACCCCAAAAGGTCCGAGCCAATTTCTACAATCCTCAAATACGTAAGCCTAGTCCGGCACCACGAAACCTTACTTTCCTTATGCAAAATTATTTGCGGGGCCTTACAGTAAGGTTGGGTAGAAGGCATCAAGTAGGCTTGATTGACCGGGGTATCTTGGTTGAGCGGCAGTCGCGCACCCG
Source organism: Nicotiana otophora (assembly GCA_000715115.1). NCBI lineage: Eukaryota > Viridiplantae > Streptophyta > Magnoliopsida > Solanales > Solanaceae > Nicotiana > Nicotiana otophora. Next base: position 17,925 of record AWOL01S0187170.1, on the reverse strand, counting down.
AGGTCGGGGCATGACACTTATAAGACCGGAATCTCACATCTACATATTGTATAAGTCTGAACAAGTTGTATCATGCCATAACCATAAGCGAAGATGTAATCACATAATATACCATACAACTCACATACTTGTAGTAATAATTCCCGATCCCAGTAGTTGCTCGAAACAAACCCGACACCGGTAACGAACCTCATTCAAAACCTTTGTTCACTGCCGATGATGAAAGAAACATGCAAAAACTCATAACCATTCATTATAGATCAACAAGTCGTGGAGCTCCCTCTCGTCCGACAAAACCAAAGCCAAATCCTAAGATGACTTCCGATATTATTCCTCCAAACATACCGTAATCAAATCCGATAGTATCCATTTTAGGTCCAATGACCTTATCTGCTCAAACATAACTATTCTATTGGCATGCCACACCAATACAACCTTAAGTCAAAACACAAGGCGCCTTCTGAAATGTGCACCCTTCTCAAGAAATACCAAGTATTACTAGCATTCATATTGTCACCTGAAACCGTCCATGTTGTCTAAGAATTCATGACCTTCCCTTCGAAATTGAACTGTGACCTTGCACAAGCAAATCTCGCTCCCACACAACACACTATATCTATCATACCATCATAAGAAAAGCATGAAAATCTCATAATCAACTCTGGGTCACCAGCAGACTACACACTCAATTAGCCAGGAACCTTTCACTTGATCCCATCCAGTAGAAAAAATCACAATATACACACATACTCCTCATGCCGGTAGGAAATGTCCATCTTAAACCGTAATAGCAACCATCGAGAACTCTTCGAAATCCATTGTCACATAACCAAGCCATCAAAACATAATCTCTCTAACTCAACCAAGCCACGCGGGTTGCCTAACCCAATAGGTTTTCCACAAAACACCTATAGAGACTCACTACATCATAAGCACCCAAAGAATCGATCATTATCCATTACCGTGCTGATCCAACCTACAACCAAGTTGTCCTATTTCCTCCGAGTTCCTTCCAAATTACCCTCAAAGTGACACTTTTCCTTTCCAAAACACCACGATCCTTAGCCAAAGCTGACCACAAGACATCCTAGCATAAAAGCACACCGCCCTAAGGCCCATAAGCCACCATCTTCCCTCTTAAGCACCCCAATAGTACTACAACCGAGATACCCACTCTGAAGAGACCTTCTATGAATTCTAGAGTCATTTCCTTCAGCTTCCTAATATTGAAATATAGAATACACAATGATATAGAAATACCGCGAGTCTTGACACCATCCAATGCACATCTCAAATTCTAGCCATATATAAATCCAGAACATTTTCAATTGCTACACATAAATCATGAACCCATTAGAACCTTCTCGAGAGTCACCCACTCTACTCAAATCTCAATTACACTACCCAAACAGGTCGAACGGCTTGTGCCCCATTAGCACGACAACATCCAAAGAAGTAACCCCGCCTTAACACAACCGAGCAAATTCGTACTACATGCGTACCATATCCTTCACGAATAACAACTCAATCATTCCAGGATTCCAACATACTCATAAAGTGTAATACACCCTGCATCCAAATATTTCCTTGCATAAGTCATCCTCAAAACCAACCTCTGCAAGTCATAACCGATTCACATGTATGCCTCAGATCGAAACCAAATAACACGCAACCATGCAATCAAATCGTCAATAGCAGACTCCCCTACTTGGCTCAAATCCATAGATCAAAACACTTGTAACTATAATGCCCATACTTAATTACTGCCATAATACCACTGTGAGATTCAACTAAATCCTCCATAAGCTCATGTAACACAGACCATATAATACCTCAAATCTTCTGCTAAGTTTGCATTCATCCTCGTGACGGTCAGGTCAACTTTGTCTACCAATCCAAACTCAAATCGCAACACCTATACCTATTGGTAGCAAAGAAAGTCTCTACACATCATAAGGATCACACATCCGTAGATCACCCCGCAGGTGATAACCCACCTGTTCAGCCTCAAACTGATATCTCTCTATACACTTTCACAGCTACAACCACTATGCAATCACTTAATCTTCCCTGAGTCTCACCATGCTCAAGCTACAGTCAAAACCCGACATCAGGTCCTCCAAACTGGCTCATCACCAGCACCCAAAAAACACATCTTGCACCCCATCCATGGAATTATAAGTCGTCGATGCACAGCTAATGCCGAGGACTCATGTACGCATACGAGTGAGAGGAAGGAAATTCAAGTGATACAAGCTGATTCAATGCCACACGATAAAGAAAGAAAGATGGGAAGTTTATCATAAATGCCTTGTAGCCTCTCGAAGATAGGTATGGGCGTCATCATATCGATCTGCAAGACTCTACTAGACACTTACTCAGGACTTATAGAACCTATGAACCAAGGACGTTGATACCAAGTTATCGCGACCCAAAATCAAACTAGTCGTGAGGGAACCTAACCTAGCCCGCTAGGTAAGCAAAATAAAAACAATCCTATTCAGATGAGATTTAACTGAGAAAACAAATGATAAAATAACTGAGCTTTTATACAAAATTCCAAGGAATGGTAGTACAAATCATGAACTTATAAGATTTAGAGTATACAAAACTAGTATGAAATAAATACATCATCTGTTTGAAATATACGTGAACAGATTAATAATTCTAGAGCTACAAAAAGTAAGAGGCAGTTATGACCAGAATGCATGTACATCTTCAATGCCATCTCCTGCCATACATAGCAATGATCAGCATCCAAAACCTGCATGCAAGTGGCAGAAGTATAGTATGAGTACAACCAACCCCGTGGAGTTAATAAGTAACAGACCTAACCTTAGGTTGCAAGTAGTGACAATCTTAGACAAATGGTCAAACTCCAACACCAATGGCCAAAAATAACTCATAACAATATAATAAAAGTAGTTCAAGAAACAACTCAAAGATAATGCTCAGCTCGTAAACAGTTACGAAAAAATAGGCATGCTTCTTAAGTATAACAGTAAAATCCAAATCTTTCACCGAATTCACCAAAATGTGAGTATATCAGAAAACTGTGATTTTTCCAAAAACTTTCAACAACAGATAAAATATTTCAATCTTAGATTGCATGAGGAAAGTACATCTCTATGTCTACATGTCAATGTGAATGTGAAGTCATGAATGTCACAACACCGTGTAGCATAAGGAAATGCATATCTATGCTTGTATGTCACGTATAAATGTCAATTCAATGCATCACAGTGATGAAATCATTTACTCACACTCTCAAAGTACTCAATCGCATTATCCCGCACTCGCACTCAGTCACTCAGCACTGTATAGTTCCTGTTGTGGTGCGCAGCTCGATCCCATCAATAGTAATAAAGCATATAAGGCATGTTGCGACGTGCAACCCGATCCACATATTTCCATAAGTCCTATTGTGGCGTGCAACCTGATCCACATATAGCATACGACATGTTACGGTGTGCAACCCGATCCACATATATCCATAAGTCTTGTTGCGCCATACAACTCGATCCATATATAGCCATAAGGCATGTTGCGGTGTGCAGCCCAATCCACATATAGCCATAAGTCCTGTTACGACGTGCAATCCGATTGATATATAACCATAAAGCTTGTTGTAACGTGCAACCCGATCCACATATGAATCACTAATACCCGATACGGCATGAAGCTTGATCCCATCATAAATCTGTAACACTTGTTGCGGTATGCAGCCTGATACCATTAATATCACTCACTATTCGGACCTCACTCTCAGCTTAGTCATCAATCTCTCCAGTCTCTCGGGCTCACAAATCTTATGCCAATCAGCCCAAACAATGATAACATAATGTGACAATGATGATAACAGAGACTGAGATATGATATGCAAATGAATGAATATGACTAAGTATGTAATTACAATTTAAGAAAATAACTCAACAACAAAAATGACCTTAGTGGGTCCTAACAGAATAAGTACATATCCTAAACATGATTTATAACATGGATCACAATTCAATTATTCTAGCACGTAGGAATTTCATGGATAAAAACAAGATAGAGATACTACATGGTACCACAGAATCATCCGATTCATAATTCACATGGTGCACACCTACACGTCCGTCATCTAATATGTGCGTCAGCTCAACACCAAACATATAACACGTATATTCAGGGCTTCATACCCTCAGCACCAAGTTTATAAGTGGTACTTACCTCGAACAAGCCGAATCCAATATAAAGCAAGCCAAACAATACCCTTGAACCACCATCATACGCGTACCGACCTCCGAACATATCAAAACTAGCCAAAAGTAACTCAAATACATCAAATAATGCCTAAGGAAACAATTCCAAATGATAAAGGTCGAATCTTTAATCAAAAGCCCAAAGTCAACCAAAAAGTCAATCCTGGGCCCGTACCTTGGAACCCAATAAAACTCACAAAATCCGATAACCTATTTAATAACAAGTCTAACCATACTAGTTTCACTCAAATACGACTCTAAATCGATGCTCAAAACTCAAAAATTCACTTACTAAAAATTTAGACACAAACCCCCAATTTCTCTATTGAAATCATCAATCAAAAACCAAAAATGAGGACAGATTCATGAGATATAATCAAATGTGAGTAGAGAATACTTATCCCAATTCATATGGTAAAAATCGCTTTAAATATCGTCTAAATCCGAGCTCCATAGCTCTAAATATGAAAATAATGACCAAGCCCTCGATTTATTTTATAGTTTCTGCCCAGTCATATCGCATCTGCGATAAATGAGCTGCTTCTGCGACATTGCTTCTGCGACATGACGTCCGCTTATGTGGAATAAATGAGAGAAATATCCCCTCGCACCTGCGGAAAAATATCCGCTCCTGCGACATCGGAGGTGCGATAAGTAAACGCTCATCAACGCAAAAGCTCGCTCCTGCGACAATGATCTCACTTCTGCGCGCATGCAGGTGCGATTCTTATTCCGCATCTGCGATGGTCCCCCAGCCTAGCCTTATTCGCAGGTGCACCAATGAGCTCGCTTCTGTGACTACCGCACATGCGCAAAACCAATCGCAGGTGCACAACACCAGAACCAGCTCCTCTTCAACAATGTAACATGAGACAAAATGATCTGAACGTCATTCGACACTCATCCGAGCCCCTCGGGGCCCCGTCTGAATACACCAACAAGCCACAAAACATAACACGGACGTTATCGAGGTCTCGAATCATGCATAACAATACCAAAACTATTAATCGCACAGTAAATCAAACTTAAATGAACCTTTGAACTTTCAACTGCCAAAACGTGTGCCGAAACATATCAAATCAACCTGGAATGAACTAAACTTTTGCACACAAGTCCCAAATGACATAACGAAGCTGTTCAAATTCTAAGAACCACAATCAAAAGCCGATATCATCTAAGTCAAATCCCGGTCAAACTCATGAACATTTCAAACCTTCAAATTTCCAATTTTCGCCAATTAGTGCTGAAACCTTCTAGAAATAGCCAAATGCAAATTCGGGCATACACCCAAGTCCAAAACCACTATCCAAACCTAAAGGACCCATGAAAACTCCGATCCATGGTCAAATACACAAAAGATAAATTTGATCAACTCTTCCAACTTAAAGCTTCCTAGTTGAGGATCATTCTTCTAAATAAACTTCGAATAACATGAAAACCAAAATCGACAGTTCACATAAGTCATAAAACATCTACAATGCCTCTAAAGACTTCAACTAGAGCCGGTGTTGCTAGGGGTCGGGGCATAGGTAGAGGGGCAGGCCGAGGAGGAGTACGTGCTACAACTAGAGAACGTGCCAGAATAGTATCTTTGGAGCCACTTATAGCTCAAGAGACTTTGGCGCAGTTCCTGAGCATGTTTGGTACATTGGATCAGGCGGGATTGATTCCAGCTATACCTTTACAGACTGGGGGAGGATCTCAGACTTCCGTCACCCGTACTTTAGAGCATATTACCCTCGTTTAGCCTGAGGTCAAGCCAGAGGCATCTGAGGAGGAAGAGCTGAGATTTGAGAGGTTCAAGAAGTATTATCCTCCTACTTATACTGGTGTAGTGACTGAGGACGCGCATGATTTTCTTGATAAGTGCCAACGTATCCTCCGCATCATGGGCATTGTGGAGGTGAGCAGAGTTGCTTTTACTACATTTCAATTATCTGGAGCAGCATATCAGTAGTGGCAGGCATATGAGGAGGGTACGCCAGCAGATGCAGCGCAACTCACTTGGACTCAATTTTCAGAGATATTTGTTAGGGAGTTTGTTCCCCAGACTCTTCGAAATACGTGGCACACGGACTTAGAGCAGATGCCTCAGGGTACAATGACAGTGTCATAGTACGTTATCAGATTTAGTGAGTTGTCCCGTCACGCACTTGTTTTGGTTTCTACAGTTAGGGAGCGAGTCCATAGGTTTATCGAAGAGATCAGTTATGGTATATGATTCAGCATGGCTAGGGAGTTGAAGATGGATGTCCTATTTCAATAGGTTGTAGATATCACTCGTATGTTGAAGGGTATGTGGGGCCAAGAGAGAGAGGAAAGGGAGGCTAAGAGGCCTCGTGGGCTGGGAGGATCTACTGATCCCTATTTTGGAGGCAAGGCACATCATGGTAAATGATTTATGGGTCATCCAATCAGTTTAGACTTCAGGCTTCACATGGTGTTTCAGATATCCATATGTCCTAGAGTGCACGTATCGGATAACTTCCACAGCCACGTCAGCGGAGAGGCTACTTTGAGGGTGGGGATACTAGCCACGTGATGAGAGATTTTCCTAGACTCCGGATGACTATGTCACAGTAGGGTATTCAGGGTATTCAGGCTATGAGTTCCACTCTAGTTGATGCTATACCTATAGTGCCAGCTAGGGGTAGAGGTCAGGCAGGTAGAGGCTGTCCTATGAGGGGCCAGACCCATTGTTATGCTTTTTTTAGTTGGACTAAGGCTGATGCAGCAGATGATGCTATAATATGTATGGTTTCAGTTGGTTATACAGATGCATTAGTATTATTTCAATTCGGTCCCATTTATCGGAAAGATTCATCCTATCTTTCTTCAGATATAGTTGTGTTTTGAGATTCTTGTACTCTATTCATGTGTTCATGCCAGTTGGGGGATTCTATTGTGATAGACATGTCATCATTCTGATTTGGTTGCTATTGTGGGTCATAAGGCTTGGATGAACTTCCTGCTAGTTAAATACGGCAGGTTTTGATGTGATTACTAGATGGTTTGGCTCAACTTGTGATTGGGTGCTCTACATGTATTGAAGTATGTTATGTGTTGTGGTTTTGGTTCTACGAGATTGGGTTAGTATAGTGTTTTAAAGATTGAGATGTTTATCTTACTTGTGATTTCGAGTGGAGTATGGGGACCTGGTGTTCTCTATGGATAAATGTGTTTGTACTGGTCTATGTGTCGCGGTGAGGTTATGTTAGGGTAAGATTAGTGTGGTTGGTGCGTGTGTCTTACTTCTTCCTTGTGGAATAGATCCGTAGTATAGTATCGGTGGGTAGTCGTGTCTGTTGGACTTGTTTGATAGTTCTCGCTTGTGTTCCTCTTTTCATATTCAATTATATTCACGTTATGCATGATGGATTTGGATTGCGATGTATGTGTCCAGGCGGTGTTGGATGTGGCTTGTTTATCGGGTGTGTAGTTATGAGTTTCACATGTTTCTTTCATCATTGTAAGTGTTGTGAAAGTTTGGAATAAGGTTCTAGTTGATCTTTTGTATTTCAATACCACATAAGAGGGGGTGATTTGTGTGGAGTCCAATTTTTCGTGTGCACAGATTATAGAAGGACATGGTTCTTCTACGTGTTCCTTACACTATAGTTACGGAATAATAAATGCATAAAGTAAAGAATAAAAGCATTTTATGTGGAAAACACCCGGCTCAAAAGGTGAAAACACCACATCCTACTTCCCAGTAGGAATTTTTCCAACACGCCACTAAATCACTGAGCCAAAAACAGCATTTACAAAAATCTTGTAAACCTAAGGATTATCTCTACCCTTTTGTGGCAACCAACCTCAGGTTGTGGTGAAAACTTCAAGTTAACTCTTACTTGAACAATACAGTCAGAGTACCTAGTAAAAATGCTTCTGGAGAAAACTGAAAGGTACAACTCAAAAGCCCTACTAAAATTGAACTAGAATAAAAGACAGGCACATGGAACTGGTTCTTCTATCAGGATCATGTAGCTTCAGGTTCAAATACTTGAAACACACAGGAATTGCTTGCAAAATGCCTTCCTATTTTGCTCTCAATTCTTGCTTAGCTTCAGCGGTTGTGTGTCACCTGTAAAAGAGAACATCATGAAATATATAGAGTTAGTAGAATATGATCAACTAGAGTTCTAACACTATACTATTCCATGGTGGATGAGTTCTAGTTATCTTCAACTTCTAACTCCTCCCTTATCTAGGATAGAGTTCTCTTCAAGTAAGGAGTCATTCTCCTTATAAATTATGCAATCTTTTTGTTCAGGAGATATCAAATATAACCAATATTACTTAACCTCTTCACGTGCATGCCTTATGCTTGAATCTACCCGTGTCCTATGTACATTGTGTGTGGACCTGGTTTATTGCATGTGTTTCTTTGTCAATCATCAAAACAAACTTTCTTAGGCTAACAAGTTTCCCCTTATTGATGATGACAAACTTTGTGCATTTCATAAGCATGAAACATGTTTCAACTGAACTCAACATCAACATAATGTTAGAAATCTTTCTATTTTAAAGTTAAAAATCATCAAAGACCGGGTTCATTAGGTTATAAATATCACAATCCAAAGTAAAAAGCACAATTTATCATCCCCTTTTTTGCATCATCGAAACGTTGCATAATTAAGTTAGATAACCAGATTTTAGCAGATCTTACTCATGGCCATTTAGGCTACTTCAAATGCAATCATGGAGTCGAGTATCACTAATCAGTCTAAGGATATTAGCCATCTAAGAAGCATCAACAAACAATTAGAGCAAAAGCAGTGATTATCATTGATAAGAGTCATCCACAAAGCATAGAAGGAAATAAAAGTATTGCACCATAAGCAAAAAGACAAAGACAAATCCCATTCAGGTCACTGGATTTTTAACTAGGCTAGGAAGGATTTAAGGCTAGGAAGGACCGGGTTCTTCGTTTCTGGCTTGAAGCAGTTTCAACATGTCATGAAGAATGCCTTCATTCTTATCTTTCTCCTTTGCAAGATCAAACATGAGAGCATCCTTCTCCGATTCTGCTTCAGCCAGCCTCTTCTTCAATCTCTCAATCTTAGCATCCTTAGCCCCACTCTCCTAATCCAAGGATATCACTTTGTTGATCACCTGCACCCTCTTGGATGAACAAGGTTCTTTGGGAGCAGCAAGGACTTCATAGTCAGGCAATCAAGGTGTTGGCCCTAATGTGATCTTTACTTGTGCTAACATCCCATTCCTTGAGGGGATCCTTGAAGTGTGCAAACACATCAGTGAAGAGGAATTTATAGGGTATGTAATGAGTTTTGGTGCCATTGAGAACCCTATCAAGGAGCTGGATGATAAACCTCAGCTAGTTAATCCGCCTCCCACTATCCAGGCACTCCATAAGGAACAGGTCCATGAAAGTTGTAATGTGCCTCCTCTTCTGCCTGGGCAGAACAACCTTGTTGAAAAATTCAAATACCAGTTTGTAGGCAGGCTCATTTCACTCTTATACACAGCCCTGGGTTGTAGCTTTAAGTCCATGTCAGCAAATTTCTTGGTAATGGCAAAGGATGTAGGTAGGTTTTCTAGGCTTGGCCATTTAGGCATCTTGTAATCATTGTACCCTAGAATATCTCCTAGTTACTTGTCATCAAATCTCACAACCACCCCTTTCACTACACTAGTTACACTTCCATTCTTGATCTCACAGTTTACAAGGAACTCCACAATTATAGCTCGTGCTAGTTTTCCCTCCAACTGAAGGACCATATCCTTCTAGTCCTGAAATTCTAGCTTCTCCAGTAGCAGTACCATTCCTTCTTCCTCCAAGTCACTAAAGAGTCTACCCTCCAAACTTCACTATGGAAGTCTTTATTTTCTTTCCTTTTGGATTCACAGCCTCCACCTCCTCTTCCTTGTCTTTATCATGAAGGACCAGGTCCATCTCCTCAATTTCAATTGTCTCAACTGGTTCACTCTCTTTCATTTTTACCTTTCCAGCAGCTTTTCTTTTACTCTCTGCTAAGGCCTTTTCGAGGTCAGCCTCACTCTGCTTCTTCTGACTCCTTGTAGCTCGTCCTCTTGTAGGACGAGTCTCTACAAGGATATAAGAGGCGGCCTTTATCGTTTTGTGTGCCCTAGCCGTTCCAGGAATTTTAACTCCTGAACTCTTATTCTTATGTGGAATATAGCTATCAGACACCTTTTTTAATAAATCTTTGAGGGGTTCCTTCACAAATGGAATAGGTTCTTGGAACCTCTTCCTCAACCTGACCATCCCCTCAGCTACACTTGCATGTTCAGACCCACATCCTCCTTCTTCTCTCTAACTTTCTTCCTCCTCAACGACTTCCTCACTCCATATCACTATTGCTCATGTTTCGCCAGTCAAACCAACAAAGTGGGTGAAGATTCAGCCACTCCTTCTTATCCCTTTCCCTTGACCTCTCCTTTGACACCCTCACTCTTCTTTGTTTTTTAATTCTTACCACCAATTTTTCCAGACTCAGTAGTCTCTACCCCAGCAATAGTACCAACTAGAACAAATTTGTTCTCCAGTTTTTCAGCCACATCAGAAATGACATCAGATGTAATATTTAGCCCAGAAGTTACATGTTCTTTTTTAGATGAAACATCTTATTCCCCCTCAGTTGCAGACTTAAAAGATTATTCTGATTTTTGAGGTTCCTCTACTTGACTGGCCTTTAATTTCTCATCCAATTTCTTGGATAGTTCAATGCCAGCCATTGTCTTACAAGCAAGCATCTTGAACCGTCTTTTCTTTCAGGTAGGGATGGTTGAAGGTGTGGGTGATGGTTCTTTGGGTGGTGAAGAAGGGTTGTTGAATGGGTTTGCCATTTGATGTGTGTAGAAGAGATGAGAGACGATATGGAGAAATTTTGGCATTTTGAATTTTCTTCAAAGATTAGAAATGAAGAAATGATTAAAGTCTAATCAATTTAAAGCGGAGGAGTTTGAGTTGTTAATGATTGCTTTTTGAATTTCAAAAGTCTAATCAGTCTGGGAAAGCCAGGTAGAATAGACGTTGGACTCTTCCCCAGATTCTAGGCAATTATGGCATGTGGCACTCTTTTGGTGAAACTGGTTCGTTTGTAACGGATAGACTTGAGGGAGATTGGGATTAAATGGAACTCTCTTTCTTATCATGATCTAAATACAGTGATTTAAAAATATGCTAAGTAAAGAGTACATACCATATAATCTTGATGAACCAGGTTCTTCACTGAGAATTCTCTTGTGTTAGTCTGAATTTTATAAGAATATAAGGGTAATATCATTAGATTTTAATGAGACATTTTCGCACATGGAACAAGTTTATACTAATAAAAGTATGAGACTAAGCAAAATCTAATCTAATTATTTACAAAATTCACAAAATATCTAACCAATTATTGAGTTAGACATGGTTCCTTTTAGGTGTCCTTAATCATCCCTAATAATAACATGTTCCTTTCAAACTGATATATACTTAGAGCTTTTGTAAGATGTCAGTTATTTGCTTGTTAGTAGCATAGAATTCCATAGTAATCAAACTTTTCTCATAGTTGTCCCTCAAAAAGTGATGCCTAACATCTCTGTGCTTAGTTCTTTTGTGATGAACCGGGTTCTTGGTCATACTAATTACACTAGTGTTATCACAAAAGATGGGGATACAACCTACATCAATTCCAAAGTCCATTAATTGTTGATTGATGCACAACAATTGATCACAACATGAGGCAGCAACCATAAACTCAGCTTCAGCAGTAGAGAAGGCCACATAATTTTACTTTTTGGTGGCCCAAGACTCAAGACATGAGCCAATAAAGTGTGCCATACCTGAAATGCTCTTTCTATCCATAAGAAAACCTGCATAATCAGCATCAACATATCCCACTGAGTTGAAATTACTACCCTTTGAATACCATAGACAGAGATCAGTGGTACCTTTTAGGTATCTCAAGATCCTCTTGACAGCAGTCAAGTGAGACTCCTTTGGATTTGCATGAAAGCTAGCACAACGGCCTACACTGAAAAGATATCAGGTCTACTAGCAGTGAGATATAACAAAGATACAATAATTCCCCTATACATCTTTTAATCAATAGATGAACTAGGTTCATCCAAATCCAATTTTGTGGTTGTTGCTATAGGAGTGTCAATTGTTTTGGAATCTTCCATTTTAAATCTTTTAAGCAACTCATTCACATACTTTTGTTCATGGATCATAGTTCCATTTGAATATTGTTTAATTTGTAAGCCTAAGAAAAAATTAAGTTCTCCCATCATACTCATTTCAAATTTACTCTCCATTAGCTTAGTAAATTCTTTACTTAACATGTCTGTAGTTGCTCCGAAGATTATATCATTAACATATATCTGAACTACCAATAGCTATTTACCTCTTTCTTTTAAGAACAATGTATTGACAATTTTATCTCTCTTGTAACCATGCTCAAACAAGAATTTAGACAGTCTTTCATACCATGCTCTTGGAGCCTGCTTGAGCCTATAAAGTTCCTTGTCAAGCTTGTATACATGATCAGGACATTCCTTGCTTTCAAAGCCAGAAGGTTTCTTGACAAATATTTATTCCTTTAGATAGCCATTGAGGAAGGCACTCTTGACATCCATCTGACGGAGAGTGAATTCCATGTAAGAAGCAAAGGCTATAAGGAGTCTAAATGCTTCCAATCTTACAACTGGAGTAAAAGTCTCATCATAGTCTATGCCCTCCTCTTGACTATATCTTTGAACCATCAATCTTGCCTTGTTCCTTGTAACAGTTCCATCTTCATCAAGTTTATTTCTAAACACCCATTTAGTGCCAATCACTGATATGTCTGTGGGTCTTGGTACAAGATGTCAAACTTCACTTCTCTCAAATTGGTTGAGTTCATCTTTCATTGCATTCACATAGTCTACATCCTGCAAAGCCTCATAAACATTTTCAGGTTCAACAAGAGATACAGAAGCATCAAAAGCATAGAGGTTCTTCAAAGAAGATCTAGTTTTGATTCTTGAGGTTGGATCAGTGATTATATTCCTAGTGAGATGAGAACTTTGATACTTGTAAGGTATCACGACCAACTGGTTTCCCCTAGATGTTCCTTCAATGCTTTGTTGCTGAGGAACATGTTCATGGACAGGTTCTCTTGAGGTTTGAGGATCAGTCCCTCTTTGTTCGGTTCCTCCTGTCAGGTTGCCCTGGGTGGAAGGACCTATTCCATCACTTGTTCCTTCCTCTGGTGCAGCTTCAGGTTGGGCAGTAGTTTCATTTAAGTTTCTTACCAGCCCAATTTCTTTATTATCTTGTTCCTACCTCTCAGAAAGAATGTTAGTTTCATCAAAAACAACATGTACACTTTCTTCTACACACATAGTTCTTTTTTTATAAATCTTATAATCTTTACTATGTGAAGAATATCCCAGGAATACTTCCTCATCACTTCTAGGATCAAACTTACCTATGGAGTCTTTCCATTATTGTGCACAAAGCACTTGTATCCAAATAACTAAGGTGGGATATATTTGGATTTCTCCCTTTAAGTAACTCATATGAAGTCTTCTCAACAAGAGTTCTAGTCATACACCTATTTAAAATGTAGCATACAGTGTTCACAGCTTCTGCCCAGAAGCTATGGGGCAATTTATTAGCAAGTAGCATAGTCCTAGCCATTTTCTCCAATGTACCATTCTTTCTTTCAACTACTCCATTTTGTTGTGGAGTTCTAGGAGTAGAAAAGTATGATCTATGCCATGCTCATAACAAAATTCAGTAAATTTAGCATTCTCAAATTAGTACCCTGATTAAACCTAATTGGTGCAAGTTGATTACTAGTTGTTTATGAGTTTTTCTAATAAATGAAGTGAACATGTCAAATTCTTCATCTTTAGATGTGAAAAAAGTGTCCAAGTAAACCTAAAATAATCATCAACAAGCACCATAACATATCTCTTACCACTTCTTCTCAATATTCTCATTGGTCCACATAAATCCATATGGACCAGTTCCATCGTCCTGGTAGTACTTACCATTTTCTTGCTTTTATAAGAATGATCTTGCATGCTTCCTCCTTGCACTAGACTCACAAATGTTATCTTCCTTCAACTTATTACCAAGTCCTTGGAGACTAGTTGTTGAGTTGGCTTAGACTGGCATGTCCAAGTCTCTTGTGACAAAGGAGGTGATCATTGTCCAACATACTTAAGCAAGTGAGTTTATTATCTGAGAGTGTGGACAGATCCACAACATATATGTTATTCACTCTTTTTTCATGCAAAACTATCTTGTCAGTGGTAATATTTATCATAATGAATTTGTAGAGGTGAAGGCTACTATGTTACCTCTATCACACAATTGTAATACACTTATTACAATGTACTTCAGTCCATCTAACAAGTAGACATTCTTAATAGAGTGAGAGTCAGTCTTATCTACCTTTCCAACCATAATTATCTCACCTTTCTTTCCATTTCCAAAGGAGACATTACCTCCTATAAGGTCCTCAAGTAAAAGGAATTGGTTCTTGCTTCCTGTCATGTGCTTTGAGTAGCCACTATCCATGTACCATATTTGGCTGCACCCCTTCACTTGGACTTACAAAAAAAATAAGGGATTAGTCTTAGGAATCAAAACTAGTTTGGGTCCCTTTCTATAGGCAAAAGGATGAATCAAATTTATTTTAGCCCAACTTGGCACCCTATTCTTCCCTAGAACAAAATTTTTGTTCTTTTGATCTACCTTTTCTTTTGCCATGCAATCACTCTTATAGTGACTAGTGTTACCACAGTGTGTGCGAATCTTATTCTCAGGGAGTGTGAGGTATTTGTTTTTGGTATCCCACTTAGGTGCAGAGTTCCCAAAGCCAAGTCCTCTTCTATTTCTACTATGATATGCTTGTAGCCATGAAAGTGCAGCAGAGGACCTATTCCATTTACAAGTTCTGTCTAGGTCATGCTTGACCTTATTCAAGTCCTCTTTTAAGACTCTTATCTGTTCATCCTTTTTATCCAATTCATCTTTCAATTTACCTACATTCGCTTCTAAAGTGAGTTGTGTGTCACCAACTGTCTTTTTACCTGTTCCGAATTTCAATTTTAGATTTTCAAATCTAAGTTCTAGGACAGTTGTATCAAGTGCATGAACCTGGTTCTTCAACATAGTATTTTCACTTTTAGTTTCACAAGCCCAAAGTTTCAGGTTTTTGTACTTAGCCTTCAAAATGATACATTCTTTTGTCAGCTACTCCTTTTCATTATTCACATCCTTAGATTCATCAATCAGCTCTAGTAATAATTCAGATAATCTTACTTTAGACAAAACATTTATCTTGTCTTTGAGATGAAAGACACTTACCTCAATTTCTTCATCGGATTCTCCAACAGCCATTAGTGCTCGTTCATCATCATAGTCATCATCTGAGCTTATCCCCAAGAAGAAACCATAGCCTTGGTTGATCCTTTGTTGTTACCTTTCTTGGGATGAATATGTTCCTTCTTCATGTTCCTTCATTCAGCTTTTTCTTTCTTACATTCAATATCCCACAAAGGATAGTTTTTGATCATGTGATCAGTCTTTCCACACTTGTAGCAGCCATCATTGATTTGCTTCTCCAGAACTCCTGCCTTGCTATAGCTTTCACTTCTTGAAGAACCATTTCCTCTCCTTAGGTACTTCTTGAAGTCTTTGGTGATCATTGACATTGCATCATCTTCCAGATCAGAACCATCAGTGATTCTGAGTGCAAAACTCCTTTCCTTCTTAGGTACATCCGTTTTCATGGTTTGTCTCCTAAGTTCATAGGCAGTGACATTTGCAATCAATTCATCCAGAGGGAGAGTAGCAATATTCTTTGATTCCTCGATGGCAATGATCTTGCTTTGCCAAGTAATTGAAAAGACCTTGGTAAGTATCTTCTCAACTCTTTCTTCTTCTGGGATAACCCTGCCAAGAGCTTTTAGTTCATTTGTCAATGTAGTGAACCATGTGTACATCTCTTGAATGGTTTCTCCATACTTCATAGCAAAGTTTTCATACTGAGAGTACAGTAGAGTTCCTCTTGATCTCTTCACATGCGTATTTCCTTCATGGGTCACTTGCATGGTTATCCTTCATGGGCCACTTGCAGTGGTGGCCTAGCAGTGGATTGCCCTTTCTAATTTATAGGTTATGCACTCATCTTGATCTTCTCCTAAGGTATTATCCTCTTCAAGGATAGCCCGCTCTGATACCAATTGATGTTTTGTATGTTAATACCACACAAGAGAGAGGTGATTTGTGTGGTGTCTAATTTTTCACGTGCATAAATTATAGAAGTACCTGGTTCTTCGACGTGTTCCTTACACTACAATTGTGGAATAATAAATACATAAAGTAAAGAACACAATTATTTTATGTGGAAAACACCTGGCTCAAAAGGTTAAACAACCACGACCTACTTCCCTGTAGGATTTTTTCAAACACTTCACTAAATCATTGAGCCAAAAACAATGTTTACAAAACTCTTGTAAACCTAAGGATTACCTCTAACCCTTTGTGGAAACCAGCCTCACGATGTTGCGATAACTTCAAGCTAACTCTAACTTGAAGAAAACACTCAGAGTACCTAGTACAAATGCTTCTAGAGAAAGCTAAAAGGTACAACTCAAAAGCCCTACTACAATTGAATTAGAATAAAAGACAGACACTGAAATGTATAGAGTTAGTAGAATATGATTAACTAGAGTTCTAATGCTATACTATTCAATGGTAGAAGAGTTATAGTTATCTTTAACTTCTAACTCATCCTTTATCTAGTATAGAGTTCTCTTCAAGTAAGAAGTCCTGCTCCTTATCAATTATGTAACCTTCTCGTTCAGGAGATATCAGATATAACCACTTGTACTTATCCCCTTCACGTACATGCATTGTGCTTGAATATACTTGTGTCCTATGTACACTTTGTATAGACCTGGATCATTGCATGTGTTTTTTTTTCAATCATCAAAACAAACTTACTTAGGCCAACACTAGTCGATACGAGGATATTTGTTGGTACTGGGTAGCTATTATGGTCAGAGTTATTGCTATGGGCATATGAGTGATGTGTTATGTCATGTGTTTGTATCTTTTTGATGTATGTATGAGCTTTTATAGTTATTTGAGGATTATACAGTGTGTTTATGTGAGGATCGGGTCCTTGATGGGTCTTGAAATTTGTTTCTAATGTTTATCGACATGAATAAAGGAATAATCTTTAGTTGAGATGATGTTGTCAGGCTTATGTGGTTGGGGTGTCGTGGGATCACCCATGAGTATGTATATGGTGAGTTTATACAAGTATTTGATGGCTTTGGAAAGACTCTTGGCATGTTCGAGGACGAACGTTTGTTTAAGATGGGGAGAATGTAACGACCCCACCGGTCGTTTTGAGCTTTAGTATTCTGTTTAGTCGTTCCAGGTCTTGAGCGGATTCATACAGTGTATTATGACTTGCGTGCATTGTCGGATTTGATTTTCGGATGTTTCGGAATCTATTTTGATGAGTGATTCTCCTTTTAGAAGCATAAGTTGAAAATATATACCAAAGTTTGACTTTTGTGAAAATTACCCTAGAATGGTATTTTGACGACTCTGATAGGTTTGTATCGTGATTTTGGCCTTGGGTGTATGCCTAGAATTTAATTTATAGGTCCCTAGGTTGATTTGGTTTGTTTTGCCGAAAGT
>AWOL01S0187142.1:0-10878 GCA_000715115.1 Nicotiana otophora | reverse complement strand
ATCGTTTAAAGTAGTCCAATATATATGGTAATACTTCCCAAATTTGTAGGTCCGTTAGAGTGATCAAACCAAAATATGATTCATTGAGCTACTCGCAAAACTTCGATGATGGGCAGTGGCAGCTAGAGGAATTGGATTTTTGTAGAAGTGGATCTTACATCCGTAGATATGGGTAGCCAAACAGCTCAGATTTCCATTACTTTGTATAGCTAAAGCAAAAGTNTGAGTACGTTACGCTGCAAGACGCCGGTTAATTTTGTGATTAAATTCAAATGGTAAAGGGTGAATTTCCCAATATTAGCATTTTAGGTTAGGGAAGATGGCATAATTTTTGGTCATAGTCCCCAGGATCAAATAGGTCTACTTTTGTTAAAGCTGGAAATAGATGTGACAATGATGGGTGACTACTTTATTACTATAATTTGTTCAGTAAATATCATAATATTGGTTTAATCGTTTAAAGTAGTCCAATATATATGGTAATACTTCCCAAATTTGTAGGTCCGTTAGAGTGATCAAACCAAAATATGATTCATTGAGCTACTCGCAAAACTTCGATGATGGGCAGTGGCAGCTAGAGGAATTGGATTTTTGTAGAAGTGGATCTTACATCCGTAGATATGGGTAGCCAAACAGCTCAGATTTCCATTACTTTGTATAGCTAAAGCAAAAGTCTGTTGTACACTTGTGTTCTAATTAAGTTTATATACTTGGTCATATTTTCAAGTCTCCCTCGAGAGGTGTGTTGATTGTTTATTAAACTTATATATCAGACAGATTTCAAATTAAATTTCAATTCGATTAAGAATATATATACCCTTTTCATTTCATTGTTTGATCGCCTACGTTATGAATGTTTTGTTAATTTCTCTCTTCTATCCTTACACAAACAATTATCTGAATAAAAGTTAAATTTATGTAGGATTGTCTTAATCAGCAAGTAACCTCATGTTTGAACGAATTGGACCACTTTTCTCGCTAAACAAACATCTGTTAAAAATGAGATGTAAGAATTTCTTGAAGAATGATAAAGCATTTAGACGTACCCTGTCATATGCTAATAGTGGCGGAGTCTGAAATTCACATATAAGAGCCTAATATCTGAACTTATATATGATCTTAAATTGTTTGACCCTCATTTGTCATTAAACTAGAGCATTTTTGTTATGTTAAGGGCATTCAATAATTTATTTAATAAAAATTATTTTGCTATTTACGAAGTATTTTTCCGTGAAGGATATTCGATTACCAAGCTTTGTACCTGCATGCATATGTTCTGATCGTTGAACATATGACCCAAGTTACTTGTTACCTACTATTTTTTTTTGTGGCTAATGAAAGAAAGATAGAATGAAATTGTGGAAATTTTCTCCGATTGTATTCATTGTTCAGATGCCTCTTTATATAAGTAATTTCTGTAACTAAATAAATGTAAAAGAATATTCCTATTCACTTGTACTATTTCTATTGCCTAGCTTGTATAACCTCCTAACAATTTTTTTTCTCTTCTATGTATATACATGTGCTCATTACATGTAGGAAGCTTCTTATTATTTGCTAGCTCAACTTTTTTCTTGTAAATCAAACGACCGAGATTTATTCTTCAATGATAGATCCTTAGCTGTGTGATGTTAACACGTGTAGATGAAATGTCCACACATTCAGACACATAAGAATGAGAACATCGTAGTGTCAGAAATCCTTAACTCAAACTCGAACCTTGACGCTTCTCTTTTCTCTCAAGGACTGCCTCTTCCTCATCCTTCTCCTGCAAATTGATACGGGGATTTTTATCTTCGACATCCCCCCTCAAGTTAAAGGGGAGAGAATGGACCTCCAACTTGTTCAAAATGTGCTGGTGTGAAGTCCCAGATAAGGGTATAGTGAACATATCTGCTAGTTGATGCTCCGATGGAAGGAACGAGAGAGTGATTAGCCCAGAAAGAAACTGCTGACAGACGAAATGATAGTCCAGTTCGACGTGCTTAGTCCGTTCATGGAAGACGGGATTTTGATCAATATGAATGGCGGCTTAGCTATCGGAATTAACATATACCGGTAAGGTAGGGGTGCTGATAGATCGGCAAGAAATCAGACTAACCAAGTTATTTCTACAGTCACTCTCCTCATAGATCTGTATTCCGCTTCTGTAGAGGATAGAGAAATGGAGATTTGTTTCTTCGATTTCCAAGAGAATGGAGCTCCACCAAGAGTGATGAATAAGCCGCTCACTGAACAATGGGAATCTCTGCACGCCACCCAATCGGCATCACAAAATGCAATCAAATCGAAAGAAGGATCTGCAGATAAGAAAATTCCTTAGGAAGAGTCTGTCCTCAGATATCTCAAGATACGTAAGACAACTGAATAATATGATAGATATGGCTTTTGCATGTACCGGCTTAAACACAAGACAACAAAACAAAGATCTAGTCTTGTGTTGGTCAAGTAGTTCAATTTACCAATTAAATATCGATAAATAGTTGGATCCTCCTGTGGTGGCCCTTGGTTTGCCTGCAATGTGGAGTATGGATTAAGAGGAGAAGACATTGTTGCTCCTGAGCAATCAAATTCCTGCAGCAAGTGTGAGGTAATTTGTCTCTGACTGATGATGAAGCCCTGCTTTTCCCTTAAAATTTCCATGTCCAAAAATAGTGTATATCCCCTAAATGCTTGACTTTGAATTCTGTGTTCAGAAAACTGCAAATATGATCAGTTTCCTTTGTATCATTACTTGTAAATAGTATGTCATCTATATAAATAGCTAAAATAAAAATTAGCCCAGCTTTCTGTTGGTAGAACAGAGAGTAGTCATTGAGAGAACTAAAGTACCCTTTGAAACTTAGAGCTCCGGTAAGCCTAGAATACCACTATCTTTATGCTTGCTTCAAACAATAGAGAGACTTTCTTAATAGGCAGATTTGATTAGGCTTAGGGGGGAGAAACCCCGCAGGAAATCTCATGTATGCTTCTTCCTGTAAGTCTCCATGTAAGAATGCATTGTTAATATCTTGCTGAGACACTTTCCAACCTTTCTTTACAGCCATTGTTAAAAGGCATCATATGGTAGTCATTTTTACTACTGGTAAAAATATTTCAAAATAATCTATGTCTTCCCTTTGAATGTCCCCCCTCACTACCAACCTTGCTTTTAATCTCTTCACTATTCCATTTGATTTGTGCTTTACCTTATATACCCATTTACAAGGTAATGCTCTTTTTTCCTGTGGCAAATCCACTATATCCCAAGTGTGATTAAGTTCAAGTGCAACAATTTCTGCATCCATAGCTTTCCTCTATCTTGGATGTGCAGATGCGTGAGCATAGTTGTTAGGTTTTGAAATGGTAGACAATGACTGAATGACCTTTTGGTTGTTGAGTAAAAGAGCACCAAAGGAAAACACACTAGGCTTGGAGGGTTGAATGAATCAAGAAGAAATGAGATCAGAGAGAATGATAGTATTGAATACATAATCATTTAGATATGTAGGATTCTGAGTAATCCTTTCAGACTTCCTGGTTGAAGGAGGTGGAATGAGAATAGAGCTCCTAGGCAAACTTGGAACTGGAGTGTGAATAGGAGATTGTCCATCAGTAGAAAATAAAATAGGACTAAAGTTTGAATAAGGGGATGAATTGGTTCTAGAAACTGTGATAGGAGTGGTAGGTGAGTCTGAATGGCAGTACTAGGTGACTGGGTGAGATCAATGGGTGGACTTGTTGTAGGGACAACATGCAGTAACTTTTTTGGTGAAACTGCTTGGTCAACTGGAGAAGGATAGAAAGGAAGTTCAGATAGTAAGTCTGATGTGGTGAAATAAGAATAATTCTCATAAAACTTTACATATCTGGAAATAAAAACTTTCTTACTGTCCATGTCCAAAACTTTATATCCCCTTTGATTGTGAGCATATCCCAAAAACACACAACTCTTAGCTCTTGGTTCAAACTTTTCTCTATTGTGAGCTAGAGTGGAAGCATAACTTAAGCATCCAAAGGATCTTAAACAATCATAGTTAGGTGGCTTCCCAAATAGTACCTCATATGGTATTTTCCCTTTCAGAACTTTTTAAGGAAACCTATTTATTAGATAGGTGGCAGTCAAGACACATTCTTCCCAATATTGGATAGGAACTCTTGATTGAAACAATAAACCCATGGCAATCTCCAAAATATGTCTATGTTTCCTCTCCACAACCCCATTTTATTATGGAGTGACAATACAAGATGTTTTAAGCAATATACTCTGTGAATGCAAAAAATATAAATTCTTGTGTCCCCTTCCCCAATTCCAAAGTATTATTAAATCTTAGCTTCTTGACCTTCTTGTTAAGCTGTCTCTCCACCACAGTAAGAAAGAACTTCAAAACTGAGAATGCATTACTTTTTATACTTAACAAGAAAGTTCAGGTTGCTCTACTAAAATCATCAACTATGGTTAAAAAATATTTGTAACCATTATATGTGCTGGTCTTAAAAGGCTCCCAAGTGTCTATGTGAATAAGATCAAATATGCTTGAAGATCTGATTTGACTAATTGGGAAATGAAGCCTAGTTTGCCTGGCTTGAGGACAAACATCATACACATAATCAAAACTTGAAGGGAAATGAATGAAACTGAGATTTTTCATTACTGCAAAGGGAAAGTTCCCCAATCTGACATGCCATTCTCTTACATTAGATGTAGCATTAGCAAACACAAGTGTTGAGAAAGAAACACTAGTAGAAGGCAGACTGGAATTGCTTCCTTTTGGAATTGAAACTACATTTTGATTGAACAAAATTCTAGACTCTAAACTACTGGGTTGGAGCAGGTACAAACCATCCCTCACTTTACCAAAACTTATCCCCTCCTCATTAAAAAGACCTGCAACAAATATTTGTTAGAAGTCAGATTGATAGAACAACTAAATTGGCTACATAACTTATGAACTAATAATAAGTTATATTTAAAAGAAGGAACATATAGAACCCTTCCCAGAATCATGTCTGGTTGAATACTTACCCTTCCTATATATGTTACAAATAATTGAAAAGAGTTAGGCAAACTTATATGCAAATGTATAGGTAATGGACAGAGTTTTAAGAATGATTTTGAATCAAAACACATGTGCTCAGAGTCACCTGAATTAATTATCTAGGTGTTAGTGTTAAAAACAACAAGGCATGTTATAGAATATTTAAGAATGGTATCAGCTACTGCATTAGCATTGATCTCTGTTCCTGCATTTCTACAACTTCCAATTTGCACTTGCTTGATTATATTGACTAACTCAGAAACCTATTCCTTGCTGAAGAAATGACTCTGATTACTTGAGTTTCCCCCATTGCAGCCATTTATTTGTCCCTCAGATTCTGTTATTGGTACCAATGCCTTTGCCTTCACCGCTCCCTGAGGGATATTTAACTTGGTAAATTGAAAGTCACCAGGAAATCCATTGAGCCTATAACAGTCTGCTCTGACATGCCTTGGCCTCATACAGTGAGAGCAAGTAACATTTGGATTGTACCTAGTCTTCTTTGCTTAGAATTTCTGCTGTGGGTTGCCTTGCTTCTGTTGTGCATTCCAATTTCTTTGGATCTGATTGTTTCTTAGGGGAATCTTGTTCTGTGTTCTCACCATGAAGGAGGCTCTATCAATAGGGTATTGTGGGCTAATGTATATCTCCCTTTGGCTCTCATCTTGTAATAGCAGGGAATTCGCCTAATCAATACTAGAGTATATTCCCTCTTGCTTGAGCATAAACATCATTCAATCTCATAAGGAATTGAATAATTCTTTAATCCTCCATGAACTTAGCAATTTTCTTCTTTCCATCATATACACAATCATAAGTGCACCCCAAAATGTGAGTTAAGAGAATCCAATTCATCCCACAGCCTTTTGAGAGTTGTGAAATAGCCTGCTAAGCTGCTATTTCTCTGAACTAATTTTGAGATCTCCTTCTGCCGGTGATAGAGCTTTGCTCCACTTGATTGCCCAAACCTTTGCTCAAGACTGCTCTAGAAGTCCTTTGCAATCTAGAATAGATCACACTATCTCATATTTCCTTGGTGAGTGAATTCAGTAACCAAGAGGTCACCATATCATTGCACCTACTCCATTATGGATATTCTGTAACATCCAACGCCGGCTTAACACAAGTTCCATTGATGAAGCTAAGTTTGTTCTTGGCTGAAATTACAATTAGCACAGATCTTCTCCAGCTTGGGAAATCTCTTCCATTAAATGGTGTGCTAACCAGTGTCATCCCTGGAGCATCAGAAGTGTAAATAGTAAGGGTGATTGGAATTAGGTGTGCTTCCGCTACTAGTAGATCCAGTGACAATAAGAGTGGGTATTGCTTCTATTCATGTCATTGCTGAAGAAACAATATGAAGGGAAGAAGGATAGTGATTAAATTTTGAGAGAAAGTTATGAATGGATCAAGCTACTATTGCTCTGATACCATGAAAGAAAGATTGAATGAAATTGTGGAAATTTTCTCTGATTGTATTCACTGATCAAATCCCTCTTTATACAAGTAATTTTTGTAACTAAATAAATGTAAAAGAATATTCCTATACACTTTTACTATTTCTATTGCCTACTTGTATAACCTCTTAACAAATGTTATTCTCTTTTATGTATATACATGTGCTCATCACGTGTAGGAAGCTTCTTATTATTTGCTAGCTCAGCTTCTTTCTTGTAAATCAAATGATCGAGATTTATTCTTCAATGATAGATCTTTAGCTATGTGATGTTGACACGTGTAGATAAAATGTCTACACATTCAGACACATAAGAATGAGAACATCGTAGTATCCGAAATCCTTAACTCAAACTCGAACCGTGACCTTTCTCTTTTCTCTCAAGGACGGCCTCTTCCTCATCCTTCTTCTGCAAATTGATATGGGGCTTTTTATCTTCAAAACATCAATAAGTTCGATTTTTAATACTCTTGAAAGTTTAGTACGTTGGTGAATGCCTGAGTGGTAAGTGAAAGTGGAAAACTAGCACAAATTATTTTGAAACGCCTTACACAGTCTCACTTGGCCTTGAACGTTGTTATATTCCATAATTTTGTGTTGGAGTTCCAAGAAAAAATATTGGACCTCAAACAAGACACTTTATATGTGAATTCCATCATCATGGAGCTCGAACTTTTAGAAGTTTAAATTCTAGCATAAAATACTGAAACTCCAAGAAATAATATTGGAGCTCAAACAAGACACAAACATATAATTTTAGTTTCAGCTTTTGCTAGAGCTTGAAGAAAGTGAAAAATATAAAGAAGCGGGTCATTTTTTCAATTTGGAAACTCTAGAAGGAAGGCAATAGTAATAAATTAGAAAACTCAATATTTCAACTGGCTACTATTACTCAACAAATTACGGACTGGCTGAAAGGCTGTTCTCGGCTTCTTGACATCAGATCATCTGGGATGTTTATTGATTATTCTTCTGCATGCGCTCTATATTCATCACCGACGAGACCAATGAGCATAGGATTGTTCAGCTCATATTCAGTCAAATTCTAATATAGTTTATGATATCGTCCCATAGAGATTGGTTAATCTAGGCTACAAACTTTTAATATTTTTACTACTATTTGAGAGAACCAAATTGATGAAAGATGAGTGAAGTTTAAAACTTGTTAATTGCTTAAAAGAAAAACAAACAACTTCCGAAAGATTTACATTTTAAAAAGAGTTGGAAATCGTTGAATTCACTTGATAATACTATTACAATAAAATTTCAATTTTTAGATGTATTTCTCTAAAGAATAATTGCTTATTGCTAATGCAATTATATTTTGCTCACTAAGAAATAGTCAATTAACAGCACTCCTTGAGGTTATGTAATTAATTGAGTTAAAACTAGTGACGTTCAAACCGAAATATTTTCTTGCATGAATTATGCTTAAAGGTAGTAAAAACTTTATGAGAATATTTTTACTAAAAATCAGGAATCTTGCCTATAATAATTCCTCTGTGAGAATTAAAACTCAGGCAAACAAGATTACAGATTTGAAATAATAGTTTTACAAAAATTATTCTCACTCTACTATTTTATTCATTAGTTATTATATACTTCCTTCGTTTCCATTTATGTGAACTTATTTTCTTTTTAGTTCGTGCCCAAAAAAATGATTCATTTTCCCATTTGAAAACAATTTACCTTTACGCAATGATTTATAGCCACACAAACTATATGTGCCTCATTTTACACAAGTTCAAAAGTCTTCTCTCTTTTTTTAAACTCCGCGCCCAGTCAAATGGAGGGAGTATTGATTTTGCTCCGTGAGAATTATAAAATTAATATAAGAATAACTTAAAAAAAATATATAGAAGTGATAATAATACTTAAAGAAAGTTTCAAGCCAACGATGTATTAAAACTGAAATAATTTTATAAAACTATTTATCAAGCTTCATTAACTATTCCAACAAACGAGATTACTCAATTATGGAATATTTAAATCTCACAATGAAAAGGAATTCTAGAATATTATCAATACTCTTAGAAAATCCAAAAACTTACAAGAAAAAAATATAATAGTTAAAGAAAGAAGTTAAGACCAAAGTTTAGAGAAAAGTAATTCTCTTGCTATGTCTCATTTTCTCCTCCGATGCAAAATTTGTATTATATTTATAGAAAAATCTTGCAGGTATTAAATGCTTAGATGTGTTGTGATGACCTAAAATGTTATCTTTAAATTTAATAATTTTTTCTGTGTTCTAAGACTTCAAATAACATTATTCATCATTTTTCGATTTGCGTGCGCAGTCCATATAATTTTTCGGAAAGTTTTTATGTGAAAAATTGATTAAAATATGAAATAGAGTCTTAAAACTCAATTAAGTTGACTTTGGTCAATATTTTTAGCAAACGAACTCGGATCAGTATTTTGACAGTTCCTATAGGTCCGTCTCATAATTTCGGACTTGGGCGTATGCCCGAAATTTAATTTGAAGGTTCCTAGCTCAAGTTATGGCCTTTTAACGGAAACTAAAAATTTAAAGGCTAAAGATTTTCAAGTTTGACCACGGAGTTGACTTTTTTATATCGGGGCCGAAATCCGATTCTGAAAATTGGTATAGCTCCATTATGCCATTTATGACTTGTATGCCAAATTTGAAGTCATTCTAGATTCATTTAACATGTTTTGGCACAAGTTTTGTAAATTGAAAAGTTTGAAACTCAAAAGTTCGAATCGAGGCGTGAATTGTAATTTCAGCATTATTTGACGTAATATGAGACCTCGAGTAAGTCCGTATTATGTTATGGGACTTGTTGGTATATTCAGACGGGGTACCGAGTACCCCGAATATGATTCGAATCGAAATCGGAACAAAAATTAAGCTTAAGCAAAATCTGAAATTTTGCTGCTTCTGGTGCCTTCGCTTCTGTGAAGCCTTGGCCGCAGAAGGGGCTCCGCAGAAGCGAGTAATCCTTCGCAGAAGCGGCCTGGGCAAGCTGGGCAAAGAGCCGCAGGTGCGGGACCTCGAACACACCCGCGCGTCCGCAGAAGCGGACCCTTCGATCGCAGAAGTGGATGTCAGTGCAGATGCGCATTTGCTTCCGCAGAAGCGAGACCGCATGCACGGTCAAGTCCACCGCAGAAGCGAAAATCCCTTGGCAGTGTATAAATCGAAGAGTCCGAAATTTTTCTCATTTTTAGACATTTCAAGCACGGATTTAGGCGATTTCATAGGGGTTTTTCACGATTTTGAATTGAGTAAGTGTTCTATAACCAAAAGTGATTATATTTCATAAATCCATATCTATATTCATCATTTATTTCGGATTTAGATGGAAGAAATTAGAATTTTTGTAAAACTTTTCAAAAAAAAAAAAATTAAGATTTGAAGGTCCATTTGACATCGAAATTTGGTAATTTTTGTATGGTTGGACTCGTCCCGGAACGGGTATTTGGAATTCGTAAGCTTTTTCGAGATTCGAGACGTGGGACCCACTGATTCTTTTAGATGAATTTTGGATTTTAATCCGAAAAATTAGTAAATTCATATGGATTAATTCCTATAATTTGTATTGAGTATATTGAATTATTTATGACTAGATTTGAGGATTTCGGATACGAATTCGCCACGCAAGAGTTTATTGGATTCTTGAATTTGGTTGCAAAGCGAGGTAAGTGTTGTGAATAATTGTGAATTTGGTTGTGGTTGAGTCAAAGCATGCGGATGGAATTGGTTATTGTGAATAATTGCCTACTTAATTAAGATATTCCTGCTTAAGTTTATTATTGATTATTTGATCATTATTCGTGAAATTGTTATTCATTTAATTATTGTTGAATATTTTGGAAGGTGAAGTCAGTATTATGGTATTGAATTGATTGATAAGTGCATATCCCTGCATTTAAATACTCTTCCAAATTTATATCATTATTTTCATGGTAATGAAAAGTGTAAAAGCATGAAGGGTGATGCCGTGTCATTTTTATTATTTATAATATCATTGTCATAGTAAGGAAGAGTATAAAAGCACGAAGGGTGTTGCCGTGCCATTTGTGACTGTAAAAGCACGAAGGGTGATGCCGTGTCATTTGCAGAGAGTGTAAAAGTACGAAGGGTGATGCCGTGCCAAATAAGAGTAAAAGCACGAAGGGTGGTGCCGTACCATTTTCATATCATCAATTGCTCATTTTATTGTTGAGGAATTATTTGGCTGCTAAGTGATAATTATCCTGCTAAAATTATTATATCAACCCCCTTCGCATGTTACCTCCCAAATTTATAAAGTGTTATTATTGTTGCTTTGTATTTGTATATACTTGTGCAGGTTGTTTACGTACGTGTCCTATCACAGCCTCATCACTACTTCGTCGAGGTTAGGCTCGACACTTACGGAGTACATGGGGTCGGTTGTA
>AWOL01S0187141.1:0-22849 GCA_000715115.1 Nicotiana otophora | reverse complement strand
CATGAATCATACTCCAATTCAAGCTTAATGAAACTAAGAGTTTTCAAATTCTACATTCGATGCCGAAACCTATCATATCAAGTCCGATTGACCTCAAATTTTACACACAAGTCATAAATTACATAATGGAGCTATGAAAATTTTTGAAACTGGATTCCGACTCCGGTATCAAAAAGTCAACTCCCCGGTCAAACTTTCAAACTTTAAATCCCTATTTTAGCCATTTCAAGCCTAATTTCACTACGGACTTCCAAATAAAATTCCGATCACGCTCCTAAGTCCAAAATCACCCTACGGAGCTGTTGGAATCATTAAAATTCTATTCCGGGATCGTTTTCTCAAAATATTGACCGAAGTCAAACTTATCACTTTAAGGCCAGCTTAAGGAACCAAGTATGCCGGTTTCACCTCAAACACTTCCAAATCCCGAACCAACCATCCCCGCAAGTCATAAATCATTACAAGCACCTACGGAAAGTTTTATTTTAGGGAATGGGGTTCTAAAAGTTAAAATGACCGGTTGGGTCATTACATTCTTTATGTTATTTTACAATTTTAATCGCATAACTTTGTGATTTCAGAATGTTTAGTTTCAATTTGTCCTCCCTATATTTGTCAAAACCTTATTCATGACTTGGTTTGAATGTTATATATTTTAAAAAAAATTATTTAAGGAACTAATTTCGTACTGTGTACATATTCAATAATATGCAATTGAAAGTTCATTACTGTCGGTATGTATTTCTCATGCAATGCACGAACATAGAAACTAGTACTATATTAAAAGCACGAATGCCCTTAACGAAATGTCGTTCGCCTTTTTACCCTTTAAAAACAGATTTTACATTGGACAAAATTATAATTTAAGTTATTTTCCTAATATTTAGAACTTTAAAATCAACTAAACTTTGAATATTAAATCTTTCCTTGTTTAAAATATTATTATAGATTCGTAATAAGTATTTAAGACATTAAAATTACTTAATTGAAGTAGGTAACACAAGTATAATTGGTAGTACTAAAAATTAGAAAAAGATTAAGGCAAAACGTTAGCTTACTTGTCAAAAAGTCACACAAAAAAAAATAATTCTTTTAGCATAAAATTTTTATTGCAAAATAACTATAATTCTTTAATGTTGTTTTTCTTAATATTTACTCCATAGTATCTTGAGCTTAACTGAAATTTTGTTTATTAAATTCTCCGTATTTTAATTAAGTCCTTATATTTAGGATTCTAAAATTAAATAAAATTTATCCAAAATTAATTAAAATTTAATCTTCTGTAAATTTTGTTCTTATTTGAATAGTGTATAATCATCATATAAATTCCTTCCAAGCTAACTTTGAACTTTATATATGCACTATAATATTTTTTATATTACATTTGTACTCATTTCCTTCACTAGCTTGCTTTAGTATCCCTTTTTAGTTTTTTTATTTTTTATTTTTATTGGACTTTGGTTTTTGTATTCATTTGACATTAGTAAATTATTAGTTACATACTGATATATTTTAAATACTACCCTTTAGTATTATATAGGTTTTCAAGGGTAATCGGTTACTTCTCAAACTAAAAAGGAAGGGTAATAACTTGTGAAATTGAATTTATGACATTATAAAGTGGGAACAAATTCTAAATTGAATAATTAACTAATGATTGAGAATTTTTATGAGACAGTTCCTTTCTTGAATGAGTAAGTTATATACTATTAACAATATTCTTGATCATTCTCATAAACTTACACTTTTATTTTATAATCCAAACATAAATTTTAAATAAATTAATAATCATCGATACGGGTACACGCGCATTGAGCATTCCTTCGGACTAGCCCTCTAAAAGACAAGGGAGTAAACAGAAGGTGAAATATAAATAGAATTTACGTCGCAATTACATTATGTATTAAAAATGAAAAGTGCCTATACACCACTTATCATTTTACATTAAATAATTGCCACTACTTTTCATGTGACCTGCCTGAAATGTTTTTTAAAACCCACTGACAAAGGAAAAATAATATACACTACTCTATCCATAATAAACTTGAAGACATCCGTACTATGATGTGATTTGAACAACATTCTTTTTTTATTTAATTTCTTATTAAAAATGAAAACGTATTAATTAAGCATGTTTTCTAACAACTTGAGCCTATATTTCTTCAGAAATGAAACGAGAAAATGATGATTTAATTTCTTTTGCTAAGTTTCTTTCTTTTTGATGATTTCCAATCCGGTGTTCGAAATTCTTTTATTGGGTTCCTACACCGATTAATTTCAAGTTAATATTACTATAATAACTGAGTTTACAGTCATATTTTTATACATATTTCGTAAAATTTTTAATATATATACAAGGCACGAGCAAAAATTATTGGGTTCATGTGAATACGAATTCTCGCCGCGTAAGATTTATTAAAGGGGAAGCGTTCTCGACAAAAAAGTTATTTCATTCCTAAACTTGAACCCAAAACTTCATATTCATCTAGTTAAACCTTTAGTGGTGTTTTTGATTTTATCTAGGAAACAACAACAACAATCCAGTAGAATCCCATTAATGTGGTCTAGGGAGGGTAATGTGTACGCAGACCTTACCCCTACCCGAAGGAGTAGAGAGGCTGTTTTCGATGATTTTATCTAGGAAAAAGGTCCAAAAATGACTTTGTGGTATTCGAAATGGATCAATTATAACCCCCATTTAAATTTGAATCCAAAAATGACCCTGGTATTATAAAATGGGTCTAATAATGCCCTTGTGTTATTCAAAATAGATCAATAATGCCCTGAATATTTTTTAAAAAAATGCTTTTAAAAACTGAAAAATATATATTCTGTAAAAACTAGAAAAAGAAAGGAATTTGCAAAATATATATTTTTAAGTCTTTTCTGTTTTTTTTAAAGTATTTATTTTATAAAAACTGGAATTTTTTTTTAAAAAAAAACTTGAAAAAAACTCTCCTAAAGCAGTGGACTACATATGCATTAGTTTTCAAAAAATAAAAATATTTTGCAAAATCTTTTTTTTTTCCATTTGACGGTTCAATATTTTTTCGGTTTATTTTTATAAAATAAAAAATCTACCATAATTATCGGTAGAGTTATAGATTTATATACAAACATACGGTTTTATTAAAAAAAACCTAAAAATCGGTTCGGCACGGTACGATTAGGTCGGTTTAGTCGGTTTTTAAATATTCATTTACAGTTTTAAATATTCATTTACACCGACATATAACTGTAAATGAATATTTAAAAATCGACTAAACCGACATAATTGTACCGTGCCGAACCGATTTTTAGTTTTTTTTTAATAAAACCGTATATTTTTATATAAATCTATAACTGTACCGATAATTATGATAGATTTTTTATTTTATAAAAATAAACCGAAAAAATATTGAACCGTCAAATTGAAAGAAAAAGATTTTGCAAAATATTTTTATTTTTTTAAAACTAATGCATATGTAGTCCACTGTTTTAGGAGAGTTTTTTTTTTATTTTTTTAAAACTAATGCATATGTAGTCCACTGTTTTAGGAGAGTTTTTTTTTTATTTTTTTAAAAAATATTTTTTTTTTCAGTTTTTACAAAATAAATATTTTAAAAAAACTGAAAAGACTTAAAAATATATATTTTGCAAATTTGTTTCTTTTTCTAATTTTTACAGAATATATATTTTTCAGTTTTTAAAAGCATTTTAAAAACAAATATTGCAGGGCATTATTGATCCATTTTGAATAACACAAGAGCATTATTAGACCCATTTTATAACGGCAGGATCATTTTTGGATTCAAATTTAAACGGGGGTTATAATTGATCCATTTCGAATACCACAAGGTCATTTTTGAGCCTTTTTCCTTTTATCTAAGTTTTTTCTTTCTCTTAGTTCAAGCTCCTCCATTCAAAAAAAGAAAATAGTTGAGTCAAACAAAATTCATGCTAACTTCCGAAGAAAGATAATGATGCAATTATTTTACTCCAATACTTGAAAACGCAAGCCTTGTCTATATTACATTATTACTAATCATAAAGTGTTTAAGTCGTGCTAATTTTTGATTTTTTTGGATATCTCTAAGTATTTTTAATGATTAAACCAGTGGGATATATGGTGGAACCTTGACATTTATTCAATTAAAATATCCTCGAAGCTGGAAGACAGCTTCTAGTAATATATTAAACAACTTTCAAATAATTAATGTTCCAAAAAATATCCAATTAAAGAAATTTCCACCACAATTCCACACATGAATGTTTCTGGCCCACTTCTACAATTAGGCGCGCAAATTCAAGTCTCCCATTGAGTCAATTTTACTATTTGATAGTGTGTCTCAGTAATTGTTTTTAATTGTTCCCGAGTAACAATAACAACAATAATATACCCAGTATTATTCAATACCATGTGGTCTGGGAAGGTTAGTGTATACGCAGACATTACCCCGACCTTGTGAGGACAGAGAAGCTGTTTCCAATAGACACTCGGTTCAGGAAAGCATAAACACAACTTTAATAAAAATATAGACAAGAAGGAACAATACAAAAACTCATATAAAAGCAGAATAAAAATAACAAGATTAGAAGGTGATCAACAATGAAAGAAAACAACGGTTAATCATAAAAACCTTACTACGAACAAAAAAGCCACTGCGTGCCAAATATGCAAATATATGAATGCTCAACTCTATCTTTCTTTTGAAATATATGTATGTGTGCATATATTTGTATCGAAGCATTTTTTTAGTTTTGAGAAATTAAATCAAAAGGAAATTAACAAAAATAAAATGGAAATTAACAAAAATATGTGTCGTATTCATCTAGAATTTATCTAATAAAATAGGGTTCATCCATTTATTATAGACATTAAGATGGAAGAAGTTACTGCAAATTTAATGTTGAAAAACAAACTAATGTTCAAAAGGCAAGGACTTTTTGAGTTGGAGTTCTTATTTTTACAATTTATATACATGTTAAATAGTGGGGGGGAAATAATACAGGTGTGTATTTCCCATGTTTAATTTAGCCCCTTCTTTTTCTTTCTTCGGAAGGAATTAATTATTAACAGTCCTTTGCAAGTTAAAAAGAAATTATTACACAAAAAATGAAACGCTCGCTTTCTTTATTGCATGCCATCCTAAAGTCAAGAAGAGAAAAAGAAAAGAAAAAAATACGTTATTTGTAAGTTAAAAAGAAATTATTGCACCAAAATGAAACGCTCACGCTCTTTATTGCATACTTAAAGTCAAGAAACAATAAAAGAAAAAAAATGCGTTATTTGCAAGTTAAAAAGAAATTATTGCACTAAAAATGGAATGCTCACTCTCTTTATTGCATACCTAAAGTCAATAAATCAAAGAAAATAAAAAAACACGTTATTCCCATTCTAATAGAAAATTTTCAAATCCTCCATTTTCTCTTTAAATAACTTGTTTTGGTCTGTTGAGCTTTTTGGCAAAAATACAAAATTGACGGGTCGGACGAAAATAGTTGTATTTACTAATCAAAAATATATAATATATGTATATTATATATAAATAATATGCACATTTAAAAAAATATATATTTTATCAGTTATTACTTTTAGAACAGTAAAAAATATATATTTTTCTTTTTTTCTCTCTCTCTTAGTTTTCCATTTTCTTTTTAAATGACTAGTTTTATAGAATACACTTTTTTATTATTTATTTTGGTTGTCCAAAAAGGGAAGAAGAGAACTTGCAGCCGATCTTGGACTGATATAATATATTCAGTTTACAACCTTTTTTCCTTTTTAAAATACTATTTTAACCCACTCGCTATCATTGAAAGAGAGTGCAATAATAATTTGTTTTTTTCTTCTCCCAAAACAAAACCAATATTATTAAACTAATATTTTTATGACCACTCTCTTTCATTTTACAGACCTATATATATACCTCTTTAATCCTCTTCTCTCTTCATTCACAACCAAACAAACACATTCCTCTCTTCTCCCTCTCCTCTTTTTCTCCTTAGACAAGAAACCAGTCGGTCTCACAGTCAGACAGACTTATACTATTACTCTTACGAGCAGAATCTTAACTTCAGTCTGTCACTATTCGATTATAATGGAAATCGAGTCAAGTGCACCTCAATTAGTAGCAAAAAAATTATGGAAAGTAGTGAGAATTGTTTTCTACATGTTGAGGAAAGGCTTATCAAAGAGCAAACTCATTCTTGACATACAAAATTCTCTTCAAGATATGTTAAAAAGAGGAAAAATTGCTGGTAAGGCAATTAGCAATCTAATGTTACACCATCAATATTCATCTTCTTTCACTTGTAAATCCAATGATGTGGCCATCTCAACCTTTGTTACACGTCGCGAATACGAATTTAGTTGCAGTAATAGCCCTAATTTCCCCCTCTATTTCGCCAACAAACGTAGGGGAAATCATCGGTATAAGCCAGAAGAAATAGCTGTGGTTCAGAAAGTATTTGAGATGTTGAATACCACAACTACAAATTATGATACTGTTGCTTCACCTTTGACATTACCAGGATTTGGAAAAACTCCAATGGTTAGACAGTTAAGAATAACTGATTCACCATTTCCTTTAAAAGATTCAGAGGAGAATACTAATTCTCAAGTTGATAAAGATGCTGAAGAGTTTATTAAGAATTTTTACAAGGATTTGAAGAACCAGAAAAGGGTAGCAGCTTTTGAATCTCCATCTCCTTATCATATTTGTGCAAGAAATTAGTGAATTTTTGCTAAGTTTTGGACTAGGTGTTCTATGGCCTGCAACAATTGACTACCTTCAATAATGCACAAAAATTATGTTAAAACTATTTTTTTCCCCCTATTTCTGTGTTATGAAGTTGAAGGTGGGGTATTAATTTGCTTAAAGAGATGTATGTGCACACAAATGCCAATTCTTTCTTCCTATATACTGTTTCGTTTCAATTTATGTGTTTTTAGTTATTTTACTTGTTCGAGCAGTGCGAAAATCTAAAATAAGATTGCGTATAATAAACACTTATGGTTTGATCCTTCTTTGGATCTCGCGTATAGTTGTATCTTAGTATATCAAGTTGTCCTTTAATGTTACACTCCTATTGTAGAATTATTGATAACACTCCTAAAGTAATATGACATATTTAAGATTTTAAATTTTTTATTTTTTTGGTTATGAAATTGAAGGTGGGGTGTTAGATTGCTTAAAGAGATGTATATATGCTTTTGATTCCAAAACCAACAATGGCAAACTCTTTCATTCCATGCAATATAATTATGACCTTGATTCTCTGGTTGGTAAGGTGGATAGGGTAGACGTGTGTTTTTTATTTTTTATTTTTTATTTTTTATTTTTGTGTGTGTGTTTGGGTTTTGTTGGGGGGAAAGTTAATTTCCCATTTTGTTTGTCTCATTGGTCAGTTTTGCGGCAGTAAAAGAATCTTTTTAGTTCTACAAGATACTTTTCCTTTCTTAAAGCTTTATTTTTGTACAAAGTTGCTAAAACTTTATTGTAATGTTAATCTTTTGCACTTTTAGTACAGTTTTATGACTTTACGTTCTAGTTTAATTGGTAATTTTCTTTTCTTAATTATAAGAATCTATTTTGTATTAAAATAATTTATTTTTAATTGAGTTCTTAAATTATTCATCATTATTTGATTCAGTTATCATCAATATATTTTGGTAAATGATAGATTTCTCAAAGGGCAATTCATTTGATAGTGTTACGTTGAAAATGTAGATACTGGAATATGAATTTGGTAGTGTATGTATCACATTTAAGAAAAAATCGATAAATAACCGAAAAACCCAAAAAACGACAAAACACAATATAAATCGAAGTGATAAAAAACAGACTTAATTGGTTTGGTTCGGTTCTAATATTTGAAAAACCGACTTATTTGGCTTGGTTTATTTTAGAAAAAAATTGATCCAAACCAAACCACGAATACCCCTACTTATAAGTGCCCATTTGGATTGGCTTATTTAATTGTTTTTAAGTCATTTTGTAGTATTTCGATAAAATAAAAAAGTATTTATAAGCACTTGAATTTAAGCTAAAATGGTAAAAATAAGTCAAAAGTCAAAAAGTTAGAATTCCTAACTTATGACATATTGTTAAAAATCACTTAAAATAAGTTCAACCAAACGGGTTCGGGAATGAAAAGTTTTTGGCGGGGATTGCTCTATCTTATGGTAAGTTTACTTCACACGAACTCATATTAGTCGTGTCAGTGAACTTGCGATACTAGATGGTTAAATTAAAAAGACAGTCTTGTGTACAAAGTAACCCGTGATCACGCTAGGTCTAAAGAAGGTTCTGAATGAACACGAAATACCTTGTGCAACGGGCTGTCTTTAAATTTAACTATCTAGATGGTTTAATTAAAAAAAGAAAAAGAAAAAAGAGATAGCTATGAGAAGAGACGTATAATGCTTCGAAATCATTAGGTTCTTAAAAAATTGACTTCTTTCTGTTTCCTTTTTTTTTGTTTTTGGCATTTGTAACGGTATACTAATCATTAATTTTTGCCTCCTGTGGTAGTCAATTTTAGTAGTTGGAAAGTCACCTGTCATGCATAGAAAGCAAAAACGTACAAATTAATATTCATTAATTAGCACTTGATTGATCATTTATCCTAAGCTTTTGAAGAAGTCATGATAATATGATGGATACGTTTTAAGTGGGAATTCAATATAGACAAATACGAGTAGAAGAGAGAACTGCATTTTAACTGTAGTGATTGATGTCTTAATTAGAAAGAAATCTATCCTGTTTTGGAAATACTTTATCAAATTTTTTATTACATGTGTAATTATTTTATTTATAGTGTTATGGTCATTCTCACTGTTCCTATGACGTATGTTTACCCGAAAAATCGGATAGAGTTAAATTTGTGTGTGGTTCTAAGGACACGTGATATAACTTGATACAAATTGTAGAGTGAAATGGAAATATCTATATTCTTGGCAAATCGAATGAAATATAAGGCAAAGAAAAAGGAAATGTTGATAAACAAGGTAACGTAACTGCCCCCAAATGTGTTAAACCCCCCCCTTTTATATTAGAGGGATCATACTTTATCTATAATAAAAAAAATATATAGTGGAGAACCCACGATGAATTGTCTTTTCCTCAATTTCCGCCAAGATTCTCTTTCATAGTGCGGTTGCAACGGCTCTTGTCTGCGAGCTCGATACTGGCTCGAGCTCGGTATTGGATCGAGCCCTCGGCCTGGGTTAGAGCTCGATTCTGACTTGGGGTCTCGATATTTGGGGTGAGTGTTGGTCGATCTATACATCTTTGATAATCTCCGCTTTACTTCATAGTTCGATTTAGATATGAGCTCGATACTATTACCGAGCTTGTCATTGATCGGTCTTAAAGCTCGAAGCTCGACTCCCTTACTTCGGACCTTGACTGAGCTTGTCATGTAGATATACTTTGATCGAAACATTATCGTCTCGACCAGTCCATACGACTGACTCAAATCGGTTTTGACCGTACACAGATAGTCCCCTCGTTCCTCGGAAAAGGATGTGGTGAGAAACGATATGATTTACCAAAACCTCGATCAGATATATACTAACGTTTTCATCGATCCCGACCATGACGTATGTGATAGTTGTCCCATCTGTTCGGTTTTACCAAGGCATTTAATGTGTCAGACGGTGGTCGGCTACCTCTTATATTGAACCGCCATTGCTTCAATCTATAAATAGCCTTTCCTTCCACCACTCATAACTTTTGCGTCTTCAATCTTCCAAATTTTCCAAGTTCCTTTTCGTCCTTTTTGAGTTTTTTGCATGTAAATCTGTGAGTTTTACTGCAATCTCTTCCTTAGAACACCAAATACTTCCGTTCTTTGTTCACGAAATTTTAAATAGCAAAAACGTCTAAAACTGTTCTGCAAAAAGAGACCGCTTCTTCATCTCGACCTGCTGGTGGCGAGGATGTGGAAGAGCACCGCCCTAAGGAATTTGTTCTGGTAGGATGTTCGACTATAAGCGATTTTAAAATTGAAAAGCCTTCTCCGATACCGGATCAGTATGATCTGATGTCGAGGTACCAATGTTCAATTACCAAAAAAGTTCTCGATAAAGTTATACAAGAATGCAACTGGGATAATAAACTCGTAGTAATCTCATCGCCTGATGAATCAATTACTACCCACGTCGAAGGGTTCTTAAGTGTTTACACTTATCCTTTCACGTTGGGACCCCTAGACACTGTCATCGTTGCCTTTTGAAAGAGGTACGATGTGACCCTCGGCCAAATCCACCCTTACTTCTAGAGGATGGTGATTGTTCTTGGTTGAGGGGCGTATCTTCACCCTCGATCATCTTATGCGCCTTTACAGTCCCCAACTTTATCGAGGAGGGTTGATCAAGCTTGCTCGCCGAGCAACCAAAGCGCCATTCTCGAGCATAGATGAGACCCGGGTTTGATGGGCTGTTTTGTTCGAATCAAAATGTCAGACCTGATCCCTGCCGATGACTTGCCATTTTCCGAGAAATGGAATATGAGCCGTGAGTAAACGTTTCTCTTTGCCCGTTTTGATTTTATGATTGCCTTCTATTTTGTTGATACATTTTGCCTTATCATAGTTGTAGCTCGGATGTCGGAACCGACCCCGGATCTTAGACAATGGGTCAAAAGTCTAGTGTTGCAGAGACCGTACTCCGAGCGTGCTTGGGTCGAATTATCAAAGGGTCGATGGGAGGCCCGCAGTCATGGTAATCTTTTTCTCGACTTGTCTCTTCATCGGTGTGTATAGTAAATCTCCATCTTCCCTTTTGTAGGACTTGGGAAAGATGTAGTCATGAGGCCCCCATTTGGTGGCGAAGAAGTTCCTGTAATAAAGCAGGTAAAAAAAAGGAAGAGAAAAGACGTATCGGGCTCCCCGAGCTCGGAAAAGAAGAAACCGGCTAAGATCTCAAAAGCCAAAGGGAGGATCTGGTGTTATGTCTTCGAAAGTGGTCCGCCATTTAAGGGACGAGCCCGAAGAAGGAGAGGAGAATTTAGCCTGTGTACGGGCTAATGTTGTGATTCAACAGTCTTTCAATTTGGTGGAAGCAAACTAGGAAACCTTGGCCATAATCCCAGAACAAGAAGAAGTCGAGATTATCACTTCTCGAGCTAAGATGATTGAAAGGGATACTGAGGGTGGGTCTTCTCGGGTAGTAGAAGATATTTCAAGGGATGGGTTCGAGATAGTTGACATTGGCGGATCCCCTCAGATTTCGGATGCCATGATTTGAGAGGCCGTCATGTTGGGGGATCAGTCCTATGAGGGTATACAGGAATCAGCCGATATCCATGGTTTTTTGGAGGGGCTCGAGTTAGGTGCCTCGGAGGAGGTTACCGGTTTTAGTGGAATGCCGGTACCTAAAAAGCATTGTGGTCGGGTTCTACCGAGCCTTCATCGATTTATGAACTGGTGGACCGATTTCTGACCCCGAGTATCGATCCCGACCGAAGGCGGAAGATAGTGCTCTCTATACCTGCGGATACCCAAATTTTTTCTTCCCCTGTGGGGATTGTCAGTTACCTTCGGTCCTTGGTGACCGAAGAAGATCAATCAGTGATGAATGCGGTAGCCTGTCTCTTCAAC
The DNA here is from genome assembly GCA_000715115.1 of Nicotiana otophora. Taxonomy (NCBI): domain Eukaryota; kingdom Viridiplantae; phylum Streptophyta; class Magnoliopsida; order Solanales; family Solanaceae; genus Nicotiana; species Nicotiana otophora. The sequence goes on along the minus strand of AWOL01S0187141.1, from coordinate 11,263 downwards.
GAGGCCCAACATGCTTTGAATCGGGTAACTCTGATGGTGTTTTCGCCGTTTCTTTTACACAAAGAGTTGTAGGTAATTCTAATGTTTCTCCTTTTATTTGCAGGCTTCGGTGTTGTACCACGAGGCCTTTCTTAGAATCCGGGAGGAGCATGATGCCTAGGTTCGGAGCCTCACTGAGAAGAGTGACTCGTACAAGCTCCTAAGTGAAAAAATTCGAGCAGATTTGACAGTGGCTCGGGAAGAGCATGAGGAGATGGATGAGCAGGTATTCCGAATGTTCCATGATAGTGAAGATGAAAACGAGATAGCCACTAACGATCTGGTTCTGCAAGTTCGTCAAAGGATCGATCAGATTGGACGGCTTAACTCACAGGTAGATGCGCTTTTGGCCAAAGTAGAAGAATTTAAAAAGTGTATGGATAACCTTGCCTCGAAAAAGGAAGCCGTCGAAGCTCAGTTGGAGTTGTCTGATGCCCAACTTCGATCTGAGAAAGAAAATGCTTTGGGGATGATCGAAAAGATGAAAGAGCTTCATCATCGATTGGGTTTGGCCACTTCAGATAAAGCAGATTTGGCCAAAGAACTTGAAGTAGCCAGATCTGAAGTGATAGAGGCCAATAAAAGAGTTGATGCCAAAGTGGCTCAGTTCAGGATCGATGTCGAGGTTAACCAAGCCAAAGCTAAGAGCATGGTCGAACATGCAAAATGGCAAGCTCAGAGAGAGGCTCTCGAGGAGGTCAGAGCTCAGGGCTTCGATATTGGGGCTGAGATTGATGTCGCCAGGGCGGAGGAGAATAAAGCTCGGAGGTTGGCCTTTCCTGAGGAGGACTCCGATGACTCGGGGGAGTCTGAAGATGAGGACGATGTCGAGAATACGGCCTCCGATGAAGATTGAGTCATTTGGGGCCTTAGGTCATTTGCTGCGTTCTTTTGATACCGCTTTCAATTTTTGTATAAAGAACTTCCTTTTGGCAGAGTAGCCGCCTCTGTACACAAAAATTGTAAATATAAATCTTTCTTCCTTTTGAAGCAAAATAGCCTTTCAAACTAAATAGATAGTTTGAATTTTACTCTCTGTTGCCTTCGGGCCTTGTGGGTAGTCCCCTTTGCTTTATCGGGCTTGAACAACCTTAAACTTAAATAGTCAAGTGTTCATTTGAATTAGAAGAAATGAGTAGTTTTGCTTGAAATAATGTAGCTCGTAGGCGTAATGGTCGAGTGAGTGCTTTCTCGAACTTAAAATAAAAGTAGCCCGTAGGCTTAGTAGTCTAGTGAATGATTGGAACTTGAAATAGTGTAGCCCGTAGGCGTAATGGTCGAAGTACCCCGTAGGCTTAACAGTCGAGTGAGTGCTTGCTCGAACTCGAAACAAAAGTAGCCCATAGGCTTAACAGTCGAGTGAATGATTCAAACTCGATGCAATGTAGCCCGTAGGCGTAATAGTCGAGCGAGTGCTTGCTCGAACTCGAAGTAAAAGGAGCTTGTAGGCGATTCAAACTCGAAATAATGTAGCCCGTAGGTGTAATGGTCAAAGTAGCCCGTAGGCTTAACGGTCGAGTGAGTGCTTGCTCGAACTCGAAATAAAAGTATCCCGTAGGCTTAGTAGTCGAGTGAGTGCTTGCTCGAACTCAAAATAAAAGTAGCTCGTAGGCTTAGCAGTCGAGTGAATGATTCGAACTCGATGCAATGTAGCCCGTAGGCGTAATAGTCGAAGTAGCCCGTAGGCTTAACGGTCGAGTGAGTGCTTGCTCGGACTCGAAATAAAAGTAGCCCGTAGGCTTAGTAATCGAGTGAATGATTCGAACTCCAAATAGTGTAGCCCGTAGACGTAATGGTCAAAGTAGCCCGTAGGCTTAGCAGTCGAGTGAGTGCTTGCTCGAACTCGAAATAAAAGTAGCCCATAAGCTTAACAGTCAAGTGAATGATTCGAACTCGATGCAATGTAGCCCGTAGGCATAATGGTCGAGTGAGCGCTTGCCCGAACTCGATCCTGTTTGCATAATAAATCTTGAACATAGAATATCGGTAAAGAAGAGGGCTTTCTTTGCAAGTCATTATACATGAGTTCATGTTTTGCGTTAGGGCTCGGGCCAACTACATAAACATGTTTCCTGTTGAGACACTATTTGTCATGAAATAACAAAGTAACTTCCATTGAACACAACTTGATAATCATCACAGATGTGTTCAATGATAAAAGCCCCCCAGTATACGAGGTTGAAATTAAGGAGCCCTCATATACTCAGCAGTAGTATCATTTCCGCTATATGGCCGGTATCGATCTCTAGTCGATTTTTTCTTGGTAGTTCTTTTCGTAATGGACCTAGAAATCAATTGGTCATCTTTGACTCTTATTTTGGATTGATTTCGATTGTGCACATTGGTCCAAGTAATAGCTGGGTACTAGATCGGATTTTGCTTCAGCCGCCGTGAAGCCATCGAGCCCCGCTCGTTTAGACCTTGAATGAAAGCTTGAACAGCCCAATCGTCTGTGATTGGTGGCAGATCCATTCGTTCTATTTGAAAATGAGATACGAACTCCCTTAGCATCTCGTTATCCTTTTGTATTATCTTGAACATATCCGACTTTCTGGTTTCGACCTTTATGGCTCTGGTATGTGCTTTTATGAAGCAATCTGCAAGCATAGAAAAAGAATCAATAGAGTTAGATAGTAAATTATGATACCATACCATTTCCCCATTTGACAGAGTTTTACCGAATCTTTTCAATAATACAGATTCGATATCATTATCTTCCAAATCATTTCCCTTGATGGCACACGTGTAAGAAGTGATGTGCTCGTTGGGGTAAGTCGTTCCGTTATATTTGGGTATTTCGGGCATACGGAATTTTTTGGGGATCGGTTTTGGGGTTGCACTAGAGGGAAAAGGCTTTTGAATGAATTCTTTCGAATCTAGCCCTTTTATTATTGGTGGAGCTCCCGGGATCTGATCGACCCTGGAATTATATGTTTCTACTTTTTTATCGTTGGCTTCGACTCGTTATGTGAGTTCCTCGAGCATTTTGGTAATTTTGGGAGTAGTCCCCGATTCTTATGCATTTGACTTCACTATGGCTGGTTCCGTTCTGTGGGTGATTTCTCGAAGCGGATTGGGCTACGGCCTGCTTTGTACCTGAGTTTGGCTCTGCAATTGAGCTATCGCTACTTGCTGGGCTTGTAACATCTTTAAGATCATCCGTAAGCTGAATCCGATCTCCTCCATGTTATGGGTGTCTCGAGCTACGAATCGAGTACCGCCCTGAATGCATTTTTCTGGTTCGGAACGTTGATTCGCCTCAAGAGCCACTTGTGAATTGACATCTAGCGGTACTTCGACTCGAGCTTCGGTGACATTATTAATTCACCGGCCCTGGGTGTCAAGTTATTGGTTTCATCTTGAAGGCCAGCTTCGTGGTTGATAGGTAAAGCCATCAGTCGAGGGTTTGCCATTGTTAATTTGATGTTGCAAACTAGTGTGTATTGCAAATTTGTATCAAACAACCATTGTTATCCTTAGCTCCACGGTGGGCGCCAAACTGTTTACCCGAAAAATAGGATAGAGTTAAATTTGTGTATGATTCTAAGGACACGTGATATAACTTGATACAAATTGTAAAGTGAAATGGAAATATCTATATTCTTGGCAAATGGAATGAAATAAAAGACAGAGAAAAAGGAAATGTTGATGAATAAGGTAACGTAATTGCCCCCAAATGTGTTAAAACCCGCTTCTTATATTAGAGGGATCCTACTTTATCTATAATAAAAAATATATATAGTGGAGAACCCACGATGAATTATCTTTTCCTCGATTTCTGCAAAGTTTCTCTCTCATAGTGCGATTGCAACGACTCTTGTCTGCGAGCTCGATACTGGATCGAGCTTGGTATTGGATCGAGCCCTCGGCCTTGGTTCGATCTCGATTCTGACTTGGGGTCTAGGTATTCGGGGTGAGTGTGGGTCGTTCTATGTATCTTCGATAATCTCCGCTTTGCCTCATAGTTCGATTTGGATTTAAGCTCGGTAATGATACTAAGCTTGTCATTGATCGTTCTTAGAGCTCGAACCTCGACTCCCTTACTTCGGACCTTGATCGAGCTTGTCATGCAGATATCCTTTAATCGAAACATTATCGTCTCGACCAGTCCGTACGACTGACTCAAATCGGTTTTGACCGTACACAGATAGTCCCCTCGTTTCTTGGAAAAAGATGTGGCGAGAAATGATATGATTTCCCAATAGGTCGATCAGATATATACTGACGTTTTCATCGATCCCGACCATGACGTATGTGATAGTTGTCCCATCGGTTCGGTTTTACCAAGGCATTTAATGTGTCAGACGGTGGTCGGCCACCTCTGATATTGAACCGCCATTGCTTCAAACTATAAATAGCCTTTCCTTCCACTACTCATCACTTTTGCGTCTTCAATCTTCCAAATTTTCCAAGTTCCTTTTCGTCTTTTCTGAGTTTTCTACCAGAAAATCTGTGAGTTATACTGCAAACTCTTCCTTAGAACACCAAATACTTCAGTTCTTTGTTCACGAAATTTTAAATGGAAAAAACGTCTAAAACTGTTCCGCAAAAAGAGACCGCTTCTTCATCTCGACCTACTGGTGGCGAGGATGTGGAAGAGCCCCGCCCTAAGGAATTCGTTCCGGTAAGGTGTTCGACTATAGGCGATTTTAAAATTGAAAAGCCTTCTCCAATACCGGGTCAATGTGAGCCGATGTCGAGGTACCAATGTTCAATTACCGAAAATGTTCTCGATAAACTCATACAAGAGTGCAACTGGGATAATAAACTCATAGTAATTTCATCGCCTGATGAATCAATTACTATCCACGTCGAAGGGTTCTTAAGTGTTTACACTTATCCTTTCACGTTGGGACCCCTAGACCCTATCATCGTTGCCTTTTGTAAGAGGTACGATATGACCCTCGGCCAAATCCACCCTTACTTCTGGAGGATAGTGATTCTTCTTCGATTTTTCTCAAGCAAGGTTGAGGGGCGTATCTTCACCCTCGATCATCTTATGCGCCTTTACAGTCCCCAAATTTATCGAAGAGGGTTGATCAAGATTTCTCGCCGAGAAACCAAAGCGCCATTCTCGAGCATAGATGAGACCGGGATCGAGGTTGGATGGGCCGTCTTTTTCGAATCAAAACGTCAGACTTGATCCCTGTCAATAACTTGCCATTTCCCGAGAAATGGAATATGAGTCGCGAGTAAACGTTTCTATTTGCCTGTTTTGATTTTGTGATTGCTTTCTATTTTGTTGATCCATATTTCCTTATCACAGCTGTAGCTCGAATGCCGGAACCCATCCCGAATCTTAGATAATGGGTCGAAAGTCTGGTGTTGCAGAGACCGTACTCCGAGCGCGCTTGGGTCGAATTATCAAAAGGTTGATGGGAGGGCCGCAGTCATGGTAAATCCTTTTGTCGACTTGTCTTTTCATCGGTTTGTATGGTAAATCTCCCTCTTCCCTTTTGTAGGACTTGGGAAAGATGTAGTCATAAGGCACCCATCTGGTGGCGAAGAAGTTCATGTCCTGAAGCAGGTAAAAGAAAGGAAGAGAAAAGACGTATCGGGCTCCCCGAGCTCGGAAAAGAAGAAACCGACTAAGATCTCGAAAGCCGAAGGGGGGCTCTGGTGTTATGTCTTCGGCAGTGGTCCGCCATTTAAGGGACGATCCCGAAGAAGGAGAGGAGAATTTAGCCTGCGTACGGGCTAATGTTGTGATTCAACAGTCTTTCAATTTGGTGGAAGCAAACCAGGAAACCTTGGCCATAATCCCAGAACAAGAAGAAGCCGAGATTATCCCTTCTCGAGCTAAGATGATTGAAGTGATACCGAGGGTGGGTCTTCTCGAGTAGTTGAAGATATTTCAAGGGATGAGTTCGAGATAGTTGACATTGGCGGATCCCCTCAGATTTCGAATGCCATGATTCGAGAGGCCGTGATGTTGGGGGATCGGTCCTTATGAGGGTATTCAGGAGTCGGCCGATATCCATGGTTTTCTGGAGAGGCTCGAGTTAGGTGCCTCAGAGGAGGTTACCGGCTTTGGTGGAATGCTGGTACCCAAAATAGCATCATAGTCGGGTTCTACCGAGCCTTCATCGATTCATAAATTGGTGGACCGATTTTTGACCCCGAGTATCGATCCCGACCGAAGGCGGAAGATAATGCTCTCTGTACCTGCGAATACCCAAATTGTTTCTTCCCCTGTGGGGATTTCCAGTTACCTTCGGTCCTTGGTGACCAAAGAAGAAGAATTAGTGATTAATGCGGTAGGGCCCGTCTATCTCTTCAACGAGGCCCAACATGCTTTGAATCGGGTAACTCTGATGGCGTTTTCGCCGCTTCTTTTACACATAGAGTTGTAGGTAATTCTAATGTTTCTATTTTTATTTGTAGGCTTCGGTGTTGCATCACGAGGCCTTTCTTCGAATCCGGGAGGAGCATGATGCCGAGGTTCGGAGCCTCACTGAGAAGAGTGACTCGTACAAGCTCCTTAGTGAAAAACTTCGAGCAGATTTGACAGCGGCCCGGGAAGAGCATGAGGAGATGGATGAGCAGGTATTCCAAATGTTCCATGATAGTGAAGATAAAAAAGAGATAACCACTAACGATCTGGTTCTGCAGGTTCGTCAACGGATCGATCATATTAGACGGCTTAACTCATAGGTAGATACGCTACTGGCCGAGGTAGAAGAATTTAAAAATTGTATGGATAACCTTGCCTCGAAAAAGGAAGCCGTCGAAGCTCAGTTGGAGTTGTCTGATGCCCAACTTCGATCTGCGAAAGAAAATGCTTTGGGGCTGATCGAAAAGATGAAAGAGCTTCAGCATTGATTGGATTTGGCCACTTCAGATAAAACAGATTTGGCCAAAGAACTTGAAGTAGCAAGATCTGAAGTGATCGAGGACAATAAAAGAGTTGATGCCAAAGTGGATCAGTTCAGGATCGATGTCGAGGTTAACCAAGACAAAGCTGAGAGCATGGTCGAACATGCAAAATGGAAAGCTCGGAGAGAGGCTCTCGAGGAGGTCAGATCTCAGGGCTTCGATATTGGGACCGAGATTGATGTCGCCAGGGCGGAGGAGAACAAAGCTCGGAGGTTGGCCTTTCCTGAGGAGGACTTCGATGACTCGGGGGAGTCTGAATATGAGGACGATGCCGAGAATATGGCCTCCGATGAAGATTGAGTCATTTGGGACCTTAGGTCGTTTGCTGCGTTCTTTTGATACCGTTTTCGGTTTTTTCAAACTAAATAGATAGTTTGAATTTTACTCTATGTTGCCTTCGGGCCTTGTGGGTAGTCCCCTTTGCTTTATCGGGCTCGAACATCCTTCAGCTTAAATAGTCAAGTGTTCGTTTGAATTAGAAGAAATGAGTAGTTTTGCTTGAAATAATATAGCCCATAGGCGTAATGGTCGAGTGCTTGCTTGCTCAAACTTGAAATAAAAGTAGACCGTAGGCTTAGTAGTCAAGCGAATGATTGGAACTTGAAATAATGTAGCCCGTAGGCGTAATAGTCGAAGTACCCCGTAGGCTTAACGGTCGAGTGAGTGCTTGCTCGAACTCGAAACAAAAGTAGCCCTTAGGCTTAACAGTCGAGTGAATGATTCGAACTCGATACAATGTAGCCCGTAGGCATAATAATCGAGTGAGTGCTTGCTCGAACTCGAAATAAAAGAAGCTCGTAGGCTTAGTAGTCGAGTGAATGATTTGAACTCGAAATAATGTAGCACGTAGGCGTAATGGTCAAAGTAGCCCATAGGCTTAACGGTCGAGTGAGTGCTTGCTCGAACTCGAAATAAATGATTCGAACTTGTTTGTTGCCCTTTTGTTCCTTTTTTTTAGGTAGAATTTTGTGACCAATTTTCTCACGACTCAAAATCATAATATAATAATAATGATTTGAGTCAAAGATGAGATAACTGAATTTATACAACTCCCCAAGGACTGGTAGTACAAATCATAAGATTCTAAGATATAGAGTTTACAAAGTTGGTTTAAAATAAAATACACCATCGGTTTAAAATATACATGAACAGATTTGAAATACTAAAGCTACCAAGATCAAGAGGTAGCTATGACTGGAGCGCAGGTACATCTTCAGATCCAGCTCCCATAGTACGCAGCAACATCAACATCCAACATCTGCACAAGGTGCAGAAGTGTAGTATGAGTATAACCGGCCCCATGTACCCAATAAATAACAAACCTAACCTTAGGTTGAAAGTAGTGACGAGTTGGGACAAGGGTCAGAGTACAACTCCAATGACCAGCAACAGTTCATAACAATATAATAAAGATGGAACGAGAAATAATTCAGCTTGTTCACAGTTACGGAAAATAGGCATGCTTTTTCAGTACAACAGTAAATCCCAAATCTTTCACCGAAAACCCCAAAAATATATGAGTAAGTTTGAAATTTTTGATTTTTTCCCAAAAACCTTTCAACAATAAATAAGATGTTTCAGTTTCAGTTAGCATTAGAAAAATACATCTCTATGCCTATATGTCAATATATAAGTGAAATCATGAATGTCACCAAAAATCGGGTAGCAGAAGGAAATACATCTCTATGCATGTATTTCAAGTACGCATGTCAAATGCTATGCATCTCAATGATGAACTCATGTACTCATACGATCAGAGTACTCAATCACTCAATACTATACGGGGCAGGTCCAACCCAGAGAAGGTCCATCCCTAAAATATAAATAGCAACTAACCGTCAATCACATAGTAATGTATAGGGCTAATCCAGCCCATGGAACTCCATCCCAAATATGAATGCTTAGCCAAGATCCATGTCCAAATGTAAATGCTTAGGGAAGATCCATCCCAAATGTAAATGCTTAGGGAAGATCCATCCCAAATGTAAATCCAGTTGCGCTCACTTTGGGTGTGCAGACTCCAGAGGGGCATCTTTATCCCAAGCGCTATAATAAGACAAATCAAAGCATAAATAAATAAAAAAATATTGTGGCGTGCAACCCGATCCCTTAGTTATCTCTCACAATCAGGCTCTCGGCCTCACTCAGTCAATAATCTCTCCAGTATCTCAGGCTCACAATGCTCATGCTAAGCAGCCCTAATAAATGATACGGGATGCGATAATATACGATAACAGAGACTGAGACATGATATGAAATGATGAATGCGACTGAGTACATAACTGTAATTAAACACATTACTCGACAGCAAAGAATGACCACTGTGGGTCCCAATCGTACTGGCATATAGTCTAAACATGATTTCTAGTATAAATTACATCTCAAGTGCTCTAACACATAGAGTACAGTAAAAACGTTCAGATAATATAACTACAAAGTTCTACGGAATCGACTAAATCACAACTCACATGGTGCACGCCCATATGCCCGTCATCTAGCATGCGCATCACCTCAACATCAATCATATAACACGTAATTTGGGGTTTCATTCCCTTAACACCAAGTTTAGAAGTGTTACTTACCTCGAACAAGCCAAATCCAATACCGAGCAAGCCAAGCGATGCTCTAAAAATACCATCACGCGCGTACTGACCTCTGAACGGCTCGAAATTATCCAAAAGCAACTCAAATACATCAAATAATGCCAAAGAAAACAAACCCAATCGATAAAGATCGAATCTTTAATCAAAAGTCAAAAATGAACCCAAAAGTCCAACCTGGGCCCGCGTCTCGAAACTTGATGAAACTTATAAAATCTGACAACCCATTCATTTATGACTCCAACCATAGTAGTTTCACCCAATTCCAACTCCGAATCGATGTTCAAAACTCAAAAACTCACTCTATGAAAATTTAGGCTAAAACCCCAATTTCTCTTTAAAATTCATAATCAAATTACTAAAAACGAAGATAGAATTATGAAATATAATCACAAGTGAGTCAAGAATGCTTACCCCAAGTCACATGGTGAATTTCCTCTCCAAAGTCGCCCAAACCGAGCTCCAAAATCTCAAAATGTGAAATAAGAACCATGACTTCGAAAATATAGTTCTGCCCAATATTTCCGCATATGTGGACAGTAGGTCGCACCTGCGATCTTCGTTTCTGCGAAGAAGGTCGCGCATCTGTGAGACAGCCTTGGCCAACAGTGGCCGCTTCTGTGATCCCCAGGTTCGCTCCTGCGTTAGCGCTTCTGCGCATGAGGAACCGCTTTTGCGGGCCTTTCTAGCCAGCCTTTCCCCCATGTCGCTTCTGCGACTAGCTCCATGCTTCCGCGAGCATGCACCTACGGTCCCTTATGTGCAGGTGCGAAGACACCAGTAGCCAAAAATTCCAGCAACATCAACAAGGCTCCAAACGATCCGAATCCCATCTGAAACTTATCCAAGCCACTCGGGACCCCGTCCGAATATATAAACAAGTCCCATAACATAATACGGACCTACTCGAGGCCTCAAATCACACATAACAATATCGAAACGATGAATCACACCTCAATTCGAACTTGAATGAACTTGATCTTTCAACATCCAAAACTCGCATCGAAACATATCAATCCAACCCAGAATGAACTCAAATTTAGCACACAAGTCCCAAATGATGTAACGAAGCTATTCAAATTACCGTAACCACAATCCGAATCCGATATCCACAAAGTCAACTCCCGGTCAAACTTGTGAACTTTCCAAACCTTCAAATTTTTGACTTTCGCCAATTAGTGTCGGATCCTTCTAGAAATATCCAAATGTAAATCTGGGCATACACCTGAGTCCAAAATCATCATCCGGACCTAATGGAACCATCAAAACTTCGTTCCGGGGTCAAATTCACAAAAATTAAACTTGGTCAACTCTTTCAACTTAAAGCTCCAACAATAAAATTCATTCTTCCAAATCGATTCCGAATAACTTGAAAACTAAAATCGATGATTCACACAAGTCATAATATATCATACGGAGTTACTCATGCCCTCAAACTGCCGAGCAAAGTGTAAATATTCAAAACGACCGATAATGTCGTTATAAATTTTTATATAGTTACCTTATCAGATACATAATCTCGTTTATGATTGTTAACTCTCTTTTTTTTTTTAATGCAATTCTTTAAATTAATGACTATCAATGGTATTTGATACATTTATAGGAATTAGTTAATGACAAGTTTGCGAGAGAAAAAAGTGACACTTCATGTTAAATCCTCTAAATGACTTAGAATGCAAGTATAATAATCATTAGGATATATTAGCACATAATAATAAAGGATACGGATATATATATATATATATATA
>AWOL01S0187125.1:6150-18369 GCA_000715115.1 Nicotiana otophora | reverse complement strand
GTTTGAAATATACATGAACAAATTAAAATTCTAAAGCTACCAAGATCAAGAGGCAGCTATGACCGGAACGCAGGTACATCTTCAAATCTAGCTCCCGCCGTGCACAACAACATCAGTATCCAACATCTGCACGCAAGGTGTAGAAGTACAGTATGAGTACAACCGACCTCATGTACTCAATAAGTAACAAACCTAACCTTATATTGAAAGTAGTGACGAGATGGGACAAGGGTCCGAGACCAACTCCAATAACCAGCAACAATTCATAACAATATAATAAAATAATACAAGAAACATAACCTAGAGGTATGATGCTCAACTCGTTCACAGTACCGGAAAATAGGCATGCTTTTCAAGTATATCAGTGAAACCCCGATCTTTTACCGAAATCACCAAAATATGAGTGTGTTTGAAAAACTGTGATTTTTCCCAAAAACATTCAGCAGGTAAATGTTTTATTTTAAAACGGCATGAGGAAAATACATCTCTATGACTACATGTCAATGAGTATGTGCAGTCATGAATGACACAATATCGCATAGCATGAGGAAAATGCATCTTTATGCCTGTATGTCAAGTATGCTGAATGCAATGCGACTCAGTGATAAAACCATACGCATACTCTCAGAGTATCAATTTACTCAGTTCTCATTGTCACTCAGTCCTCCCAATCATTCGGCACTCGGTCACGGGTCTTGGCTCTCGGCACTTGCACTCGCACTCAGTAGGTACATGCGCTCACTAGGAGTGTACAGACTCCAGAGGGGCTCTTTCAACCCAACCGCTATAGCTAATCATGGCATGAATCCGCACGGACAACTCACGTGCTGAAGGGATAACTCACATGCCATAGTATCAAAATCTGGATTCGCATGGACAACTCACATGCTATAGTATCAATAATCTCACAATCAGGCCTTCGGCCTCACTCAGTCACAAATCTCTCCAATCTCTCCAGCTCACAACACTCATGCTAAGCAGCCCAAATCAATGATATGAGATGTGAAAATATACAATAACAAAGAATGAGATATGATATGAAATGATGAATGTGACGGAGTACATAACTGCAATTAAGCAAAGAACTCAACAGCAAAGAACGACCAATGTGGATCCCAATAATACCAGCATATAGCCTAAAAGTTATTTGTAGAATACATTACAGCTCAAGTGCTTTAACACATAGAGTACAGTAAATATTTGCATATACAATAGCTACATAGCTCCATGGAATCGACTAAATCACAACTCACACGGTGCATGCCCACACGCTCGTCACCTAGCATGCGCGTCACCTTAACATCAATCACATAACACGTATTTCGAGGTTTCATACCCACGGTACCAAGTTTAGAAGTGATACTTACCTCAAACAATCCAAAACCAATACCGCGTAAGCCAAGCAATGCTCTAAAAATGCCATCCCGCACGTACTGACCTTCGAACGGGTCCAAACTAATCAAAAGCAACTCAAATACATCAAATAATATCTAAGGAAACAATTCCAAATGATAAAGGTCGAATCCTTGATCAAAAGCCCAAAATCAACTCAAAAGTCTAACCCGAGCCCGCACCTCAGAACTTGACAAAACATACCAAATGCGATAACCCAGTCAATTACGAGTACAACCATAATAGTTTCGTTCAAATCCGACTCTGAATCGATGTTCAAAACTCAAATATTCACTTTATAAAAATTTTGACAAAATCCCCCAATTTTCTCTTTAAAATTCATCCACCAGTTACCAAAAATGAATATAGATTCGTGAAATATAAACAAAACCGAGTGTAGAACAATTACACCAATCCTCGTGATGAATATTCCTCCAAAATCGCCTCATTCCGAAGTCTATAGCACAATATGTGATAAAAATGGCCAACCCTCGAACTTAAAGCATTCTTCCCAACAATCCCGCATTTGCGGACAGTAGGTCGCACCTGCGACCTCCGCTTCTGCGGAACAAAGTAACGCGCCTGCGAGACAGCCTTGGCCACTAGTGGCCGCTTCTGCGATAACCAGAGTCACATCTGCGATCGCGCTTATGCGCCTGTAGAACCGCTTCTGCGAAGCCTCCCCGGCCAGCTTTTTCCCAGGTTGCTTCTGCAACCAGCTTCACGCTTTCACGAGCACACACCTCGGTCCCTCATGTGCAGGTGCGAAGACATAAGTAACCAAAAACTTCAACAACTTCAACAAGGCTCCAAACGATCTGAACCTCGTCTGAAACACATCCAAGCCACTCGGGACCTCGTTTGAATATACCAACAAGACCCATAACATAACACGGACCGACTCGAGGCCTCAAACCACACATAACATCATCGAAACGATGAATCGCACCTCAAATCAAACTTAAATAAACTTTCAACTTCAAAAACTTGTGCCGAAACATATCAAATCAACACGGAATGAACTCAAATTTTGAACACAAATCCCAAATGACATAACAAAGCTATTCCAATTCTCGGAACCACAATCCGAACCCGATTTCATTAAAACCAACTCCCGGTCAAACTTATGAACTTTCCAAACCTTCAAATTTACAACTTTCGCCAATTAGCGTCGAATCCTTCTAGAAATATCCAAATGCAAATTCGGGCATACACCCAAGTCCAAAATCACTATCTGGACCTAACGGAACCATCAAAACTTTCATTCGGTGTCAAATTCACAAAAGTCAAACTTGGTCAACCCTTCCAACTTAAAGTTTCAACGATAAAATTCATTCTTCCAAATCGATTCCGAATAACCTGAAAACCAAAACCGACGATTCAAACAAATCATAATACATTATTCGGAGCTACTCATGCCCTCAAACTACCGAGAGAAGTGCAAAAGCTCACAACGACCGGTCGAGTTGTTACACTATGTGATATATTCATGTCCATTTGTTATATATGAACAGTTGTAAAGTGAGGAATCTATGCAAGGTAAATTAGAAAAATACTAGAATATCATATATTAGATATAAACATATGACCTAAACAAATTTTGAACCCCCTTTGTCACTACACTAGAATTTTCCTTTATGCCAACAATTAATCACAAGGTGAGACCAATGTTAATGTTATTGGCGATGCCACTACAGTCAATAAATCACGTGTATTCTAGTGAACTATTTTGGTACATTTTCTTTAATTATATCACTTTGTATTAAGTTGCTTTAAGCTTATGGCCTATTGCAGGTGGGCAATCACGATCCGTACAATAATAAGCCTATATAGCATGTTGCAGGCGGGCAGCCCTGATCCATAAAATAGTAAAGCCTATAAGGCCTGCTGCAGGCGGGAAGCCCCGATCCATATAATAGTAATTTATAAATCCATCATGTCCTGCTGCAGGCGGGCAGCCCCGTTCCATATAGTAATCATATATGCATGGCTAATATGGCATGCTGTGACGTGTATCTCAATCCCATAGATATCCTCACAATGGACGAATATAACCGAGTATGAAATTTATATTTTTTAAACAATTAATTCAACAGCAACACAACCCTATGGGTCCCAAAATATTGGCGCGTTGCCTAAATATGATCTTTAATAAAAGTCTCAGCTCAATTTCCCTAACACGTGGAAAAATGTTCAGATAATAACATGATTCTTTAATTTTTACAACTTCACAGAATTTATTCAAGTCACAATTTCAATGGTGCACATCCAAACGCTCGTCAAATATCGTGTGTATCACCTCCAAACAATTCATATAACAGAAATTCGGGAATTCATACCCTCAGAACCAAGTTTAGAAGTGTTACTTACCTCAAACCGTGTAATGTTTTACTCAACTATGCCTTTGCTTCGCAAATTTGCCTTCGAAATCCTCGTATCTAGTCACAATTAATTTGATTCAGTCAAAACAAATCATAGGAATTTATTACATATGAAAATACTAATTTTCCAACGAAGTCCAAAATTTAACTCAAAATAGTAGGGCCCACGTCTTGAAATCCGACGAAACTCACAAAACCTGACAATCCATTCAATTACGAGTTCAGCCATACTAATTTCACTTAAATCCGACTCCGAAACGGTATTCAAATACCAAAAATTCATTTTATGAAATTTCTATAATTTTCCCCAAATTTCCATCTCAAAATACTAATTGGATGATTAAAACAATGATATATTCATGTATATTAACCAAAACCAAGTTATAATCACTTATCTTGACAAAATTTTGGAAACATCCACGAAACATCGTCACAAAACCGAGCTCTCTATGTCCAAAAATGAAATAATACCCTAGGCCTCGGTTATATAGTACACCCTCTAACCTCCCATTGTGTGGTCCGCACATTTCCAAGTTCAGCGGTCGCACCAAATTTGTGCGGCCGCACTTCACAGCCTCGCCACTATTAGACTTTAGTAAATTGTCGGTGCGGCCGCACTTCACAGCCTCGCCACTATTAGACTTTAGTAAATTGTCCTAACTAGACATGCAGGGCTACAACATTCATTTTTGAATCATCTCCAAATTCCTTGTGAATCAAAAGATATAAGCTTCCGAAGTGAGGCTAACGAACCTACAAAACACCTTGAAGTGCGGTCGCAAACAAAATTGTGCGGTTCACATTTTTCCTCTGTGGTCCGCACATTTTCGTATGTTGTGGCACTTTTTCATCTGCTACAACACTCAAAAATATGCCTCAGCACGTGAAATTGTGTGGTCCGCACTTCCAACATTCCAGAACAACTTCAGAGTGTTGAAATCCCCTGAGTTGCTCAAAACCCACCCCGAAACTCACCCGAGCCCCCCCGGACCTCAATCAAAGATACCATCAAGTCCTAAAACATCATACAAACTTGGGCGAATCCTCAAATCACCTCAAACAATATCAAAAACACAAATTACACATTGATTCAAGCCTAATGAACATTGAAATTTACAACTTCTACAAACGATGTCAAAACCTATCAAATCACATCCGATTGACCTCAAATTTTATACACAAGTCATAAATGATATATTAGAGATATGAAAATTTTCAAAACTGGATTCCGACTCTGATATCAAAAGTCAACTCCCTGGTCAAATTTCCAAGCTTAAATTTCTATTTTAGCCATTTCAGGCCTAATTTAGCTACGGGCTTCCAAAAAATATTTTCGGACATGCTCCTAAGTCCAAAATCCCCATACGGGGATATTGGAATCATCAAAACTCTATTCCAGGGTTGTTTACACATAAGTCGACATCCGATCACTATTTTAACCTAAGCTATAAACATTGGAACTAAGTGTTCCAAAATTCATTCCAAAACCTCACCGGACCCGAACCAATCACCCCGGCGAGTCATATCATAACTGTAAAGCATAAATTAGGCAGTAAATGGAGAAAACGGGATTGTAATACTCAAAACGGTCGGCCGGGTCGTTACAGATTAGTTGATTGAAGGTAAGAAATAAGTCGGAACATGCTAATTCATTCTGTTATTTGATGGCTTTTGCTGATCTTGGAGTTAATTATTCCTTTTTGACTTCTTTCAATTTATTTTTTCCCTATAAAGTTTATGATTTTTCTATAATAGATACTTTCCAATTTCTCTTATCTTCATATTCTAACTTAGTAAAACACATTTATGTTTTTCTCTTTAATTTGTTTTTTGCCAATGCTTTCGTTCTTTTTAATTTGAAAAGCCCCAAGAGGCTTTCCTTTGAATTCTTATACATCTTGTACAACAAAATATTTAATTTTAGTATTATTGATGTGTTCTACCTTCACAAGGTAGGGTAAAGTCTATGTGTACTATCTTCCCCATACGTCTTATGGAATTACACTTAATTTATTGTTATTGTTGATGATTATTGATATGTTAAAATTTTGACCTTATTTCTTCTTCAGTATCTTAATATCCTTTTTTAATTTTTTTTCCTTCACCACTAGCGGTTCTTTCTTAATTAAATTTTGAGAAGTTCAGAGTTAATTTGGAAAGAAAGTTCTAATTTCAGAAGATTTAAGTTGGAAGAATTGTCTAAGGTTTGACTTTTGAGTAAACTACCTCGGAATCGGGATTTGAAGGTTCCAATAGATTTGTATGATGATTTTATACTTGGGTGTATGTTCGGGGTGAGTATCGGATCACCCGGGATCATTTCGGCGCTTATTATGAAATCTTGGCAATTTCAAGGTTTAAGAATTCTTAAGTTTGGTTTGAAGTGGGCTTTGGTATTATCGATGTCCGTTTGGTATTCCTAGCCTTGGAATGGGTTCGTATTGTGATTTATTACTTGTACGCAAATTTTGGCATCATTCCGGAATGTTTTGGTATAGTTCGGGCGCATTCGTCGAAGTTTGAAAATTTGAATACTTAAAGAAGGATTTCGATCATCGATTCATAGTTTCGATGTTGTTTGGCGTGATTTAAGGCCTCTACTAAGTTTGTAATGTGTTTTGGAAGACGTTGGTATATTTGGTGAAGGTCCCTAGGGCCTCGGGTGGATTCCGGATAGCTAACAGATCGGATTTTGGACTTAAGGAAAAGCTGGAGATTTCTGGTTCGTTTATGCGGAAGCTTCATCGCAGAAGCGAGGCAATGAACTGTAGAAGAAGCTGGGCAGAGGCCGTAGGTGCGAAGAAAATCCCGCACCTTCGTGATCGCAGATGCGTCCGATGGAGCGCAGAAGCGGAGGTTGGCCAAGAAGGCCAGGGCCGCAGAAGTGGACATGGTCGCGTTGGTGCACGAGCGCAGAAGCGCTGGAGGCTCGCAGAGGCGCAGCTGTGCAACAGGCACCACAGATGCATCTGGCGACCTGGCATGGGTTCTTGCAGGTGCGAGATTGAAGCCACAGAAGCGACCAGGGGACCGCAGATGCAAAAATGTCGGTGGGCAATATTATTTTAAGAACGGGATTTGGCTCTTCATCTTTCATTTTTCACTTGAGTTGGTCGAATTTGGGGAGCCATTTTGAGGGTATTTTCATCAAGAAACAAAAAGTAGGCGATTCCCACATATTACAAGTTAAATACATGGTTTATATATGGATTTAAATATGGGAATTAGTAGAAATTTTGGATTTTGGTGGAAAACCTAGAATTTGATATTTTTTGATTTTGACCACGAAATTGGACATGGAATTGGGAATAAATCATATATTTGAATTTGTAGTGCTATGGGTAAAGTTTTTCTTCGAAATTTTTTGAATCCGGGCACGTGGGCCCGAGGGTGGATTTTATTGACTTTTCGAGCGAAGTTGGAAATTGTTATGAATTGATTTGTTATGAGTATTAGAGTATATTTTTAATGGTTTTCACATTGATTGACTAGTTTTGGATAGACGGGCATCGGTTTGAGGTGTTTGAGTGGCGTTGGAGCCGGTTATGGAACTTCAGAGCTAGGTAAGTATCTTGTCTAACTCTGTGAGGGGGAAACTACCCATCGGTGATGTATTTGATATGTGCTACTTGTTGCGGGGGCTACGTACGCACAAGATGACGAGAGTCTGTACGTAGCTAGATTGATGTTATGTCCGGGTAGACTTAGGTTCCCGACATTAAATAACTGTACTATTTGAGCTGCCCCTTGCCTATTAAATTCCTTTACGTTACAACTTGAGACTAGACTTACGTAGAGTGATAGACTTGCTATTGTAGATATTTGACGGGTTTTATGATTAGCAGCAGAATGATTGTACTCCTCTTACAAATTTCTCTCACGCTATGCTTTTTCCTCGAAAGGTTTTCCTTAAAATCTATAACTCACATGTTTATTTGTGAGTGGGAACAAGGACCCATTAAAGCTTCTTTTCGAATGGGATCAAGTCGTTTTCCTCGACAGTATAATAGATACATCTATGGTTCATGTCGTTCGATCCTCTATAGTGCGCACATTATGATGGGATCGGGTCGTTCTCCTCGGCGGGATTATGTATCACACTCTCATGGGAGCGGGATGTTCGCCTCGGCAATATAATAGATGTATTTATGGTTCGTATCATTCGACCCTCGACAGTGCACACAGTATGATGGGATCGGTCTGTACACCTCGGCATTTCTCTAAAATACTCTTATGAAATCCTGTGTAATATTTGACAAAGAGCTAGTGTATCTGTGAGTTTTCCTACTATGACGACCTATCTGGTGAGGTCCATTATATATATACTCCGATTGAGAAGGTAACTACTAACTGAGAGCTTGAGTTTATAGTTGAGAGGAGAATTGTACCACATATTTATACTTGTTATTTTGTTTATTTACTCTAACTCACGTCTGTTTACTTCTACTGTATCTGTCTTATTGGACCACTAGTAAGTGTCGATGTCGACCCCTCGTCACTACTTCTCTAGGGTTAGGCTAGATACTTACTGGGCATGCGTTGAGTTACGTACTCATGCTACACTTGATGCACTTATTGTGCAGGTATATATATATATATATAGTGGTCTTTTGGACGCAAAGGCGCGGCTATTGCAGGGACTTTACTATAAGCTGATTTCCATGTTACGATCTGCAACCTGCAGAGTCTCAATCGGAGTTATTTATATTCTCCTATCTAATTTGTTTTCCATACAGATGTTGTATTTTATTATATTTCCTATTTGATACTCATGCACTTGTGACATCGGGTTTTGGGGGTTCCTACGGGTTGTTCATTATTGTAGTTCATGTAATATTTTCAATTACCTTGTAAATTCTATTTTATACTATTTAATTAATGGAAATTATGATTTCAAAGTAATAAAATGAGTAAACAAGTTGATCAATCTTCGTTGGCTTGCCTGACGGCGGTGTTAGGTGCCATTATGACCTATAGTGGATTTTGGGTCGTGACATTCCCGTTTCAATAATAAACAATTGAACAAAGTTTTCTAGGCGGAACACCATAAGGCAATTCGTCAAAGACGATGAGGCTTCAATTTTCATGAACCGAAATTCTATGTGCTTCATTTGAACCATTCCTTATTTTTCTCAATGTGAATTGAATAATTCTTAACCTTCTTCTTATTTGTATTTTCTAACAGTTTAGTGTATGTATTTTCAAGTATAAGAGAACAATACTTAGGTAAAGTATCGAATACTATGAGGGAGCCAATAATCTAAGTGTGTGTATATTCAGACTGATAGAAACTTAGGGTCCACCAAACTGTATAGAGAACATGGTTCTCTATCAGTTCCCACAGAATACACACAATAAGAGATAAGTAAATGACACAGCAGAGTTCTACATGGAAAACTCCCAGCTCGCGGGATTAAAAACCACGACCTACACTCGTAGGATTTCAACTTCACTAACCGAGCAACTTTTAGATTACAACCTATTGTAACCTAGGAATTAAATTCTTAGTCCCTCACTCACTTGTAATAACTCTATTACAAGCCTCTCTGTAATAACTCTATTACAAAGTTCATAACTCAACTAACTCTAGCCAAAACACAAACACAAAGTCTATGATTTTACAAATGGTTTCCTACATAATGCTTCTAGATATGCTACGTAGTAATTACAAGTAAATCACTCTAACAAAGTGCAACACAACTAAGGACATATAATAACACAATGTTGGAAACTGATCCTTCGTTATGTTATTCTTTGTTCTCCAAGCCTGGAAGTTACTTGCAAGATGAAAACACACTTGAGAGGAAACTTGATTAATTCTCGGATGTGCAAGTGTGTGTTTTTTTCATTGCTTCATGTTAATACTATCCAAGTGGTGTCACTTGGATGATGCAAGCAACAATCTGGTACAGGCATTCCCCATAACATGGTTGTTGTACTGTTCACACTAAAGTGGTTGTTGCGCTGTTCATATTATTGTGTGTGTGCAGAGGAACAGTTGCAGCGACTCTACAATTGTGAGCAGTTAACTGGTACAATCAGCAAGGGAACTAGTGTCCATCTGTTCCCTCTGTCGTCTCTTTAACTCTGAGTGTTAGAACTTGTGCCCAGCTTGAGACTTGTTATTCTTGATCACTTTGAGGATGTGTAACAGGTTCCCCATCTGGTTCTTATCAGTAAGTTTGTAAGATCATAAAAATATAACAGGGCACACAACGTATCAATTTCCCCCTTTTTGATGATGTCAAACTTGTAATTGAAGTTCCCCCTTAGAACCAAATTACCATACAATATTCCCCCTGAACTTGATCCCCTCAATCAATTTTCCCCATTTTTGCATCATAAAAAGATTAGTCACAAGTAATAAGAAAAAAGAAGTCTAGCATGGTTAAATCATGACACATGTGTGCACACAAACATGGCTAAAAACATAGCGTAAGAGTAAAGCATGCATAGTAAAAGGACGAAATACTCATTAATTATAAACAAAAGGGAGCAGAATTAGCAGTATCATTTGTACAAAACCATTCACAAAATAAAACAACCTAGAAAGTACCAGCCACCAAAACAACAAAACAAAGGGAGCAAGATATAGGACATACAGCTTTGAACTAGACACTGGAAAGGGAAACTATTTTAAGGAGCACTAGAAGAGGGAGGCAGGGATTAAGAGGTAAGAGTTCGTAGGAGAATATCCATTAGGGCATTTGCAGACACTTGCTCGTTAAGTAGTCTCTCCTTCAGGTCCTCGACCTATTTCCTAAGATCTACATTTTTCTTGGTCAAACGGGCAACCTCTGTGCCTTGTGCACCACTAAAACCAGGTGCCTCCTGAGCCTGACTAAACTGCCCTTCAAGAATGACATTTTTGCCTTCGGTCTCCTTATCTCCTCAGTTGCAGCATTCTGAGCATCAATCAATTGCGAGATAGTGGAATTCCTGCCAACCCCTCATTTCTTATCAATGCACTCATACTCCTCTAAGGTGGTTTTGGAGAAGGTTTTATTGCGAGTTCCCACTTTTGATTTTCCCAAGGGAACTTTGAAGAAGTTAAACACCTTGGTGAGTAAGAACCCGTAAGGCAGTCCATGATTGCCATCCTTAAAAACTGCCACTTTCTTCATATGCTCTATCATGAGTCCAGGCAGATTGATAGTAGTGTAGGCATCCAGTGCTTCCATTAGGAACAGGTATGCTCTTGACGTAATGGAATTCCTTTCTACACGTGGAAGTAAGACCTTGTTCACAATCTCGAACAAAAATTGATACACTGGAGGGGGGCCTTCTTGTGCACCCGTTCCCCTTGCTGCACAGCATCATCCTTCAGAATGGCACTTCTGAAATTCGTAGAACAAGTCCCCTCAATGGATGAGATGCCCTTAGTAGGCACCTCCAAAATGTTTCCCAATACATCCTCGTCCATCACAAAGTCTACTCCATTCACCTTCAAGAAAATATTATCATCTTCCACTATGAACATGTCTGCATAGAAGCTACACATTTCTTCCTCATACATCTTGGGGCTCTCATTGGTGAACAAGTGTGTCCACTTTTAAAACTCACAAATATCAACCAGTTGACGCATCCCTATATTGTCCATAATGTTAGGGGAAAATGTTCTGCCCCACAGTACCCTCTGTTTTCTCAGAATTTCTCTACTTTCATCCTTGGCCGCACTTACTTTCGCCTTCTTGGAGGAATCAAGTTCCTCGTTGTCACCAACCTTCCTTTTCGCAGACTTTCTCACACTTTTTGCTCTCTTTGCAGACTTCTCAGATAATGTTTTACCAGACTTCTCAGACAATGTTTTACCAGACTTCTAAGACACCTTCTCACCAGACTTGTCTACCTCAACATTCTCAACTTCCACAGCTTTCACAAATAGCTCTCTCTTGGGTTTTGGAATCACAGGTTTCTTAGAGGACTTATGAATTAAAGAAGAAGGTTCCTCATTCAGCTCTTCATCGTCAATATCAACAAGTTTTGGAGGCACGTATTCCTCATTCACCAGCTTTCCCCCTTTCACCAACCTCCTCATTTTCTTCTTTCTTTGTTTTTCTTCAAAACAGTTTCAAGGGCTTCCTTCTTTTGCAACCTGATAGTTGGTCTTTTAAGAGTACATGCATTGAGAACTAACCTTCCACTTCTAGCAGCAATGAAGCTTTCTACAGGTATATCATTGATGTGTGGCTATAATTCTATAGTTTCATACATTATGTGCCTTGCATTTTATATGCTTTAATGATAAATTACATTTTTTTGTGCATAATGGAGTCTATTTTATGTGTAGGTGAATTGGAGATGAAAGTAGAGCAAAAGGGATACTTAAAAGTTAAAAGTATGCTCGAGAACAGTGAAAAAGAGAGACCTGGCGAGGCCAGCCAAAGGCCAGGCTGGACCAGGCTTTAGCCTGGCAAGGCTAGCCTAAGGCCAGGATGGACTAGGC
>AWOL01S0187049.1:0-12523 GCA_000715115.1 Nicotiana otophora | reverse complement strand
TCAAGAATGCAAGCTCTCAACATATCCTCCAAGATCTGTATAGTACGTTCAGACTACCCGTCTATCTGTGGATAAAATATAGTACTAAGATCTACTCGTANACCTGTAAAACACAAATTAGTGCTTAAGATTCCTCAACAGTTATAGCTATGGTTCCAACGTACTGCGCCAACTTCTTCTTCTTCCTCCTCCTTTTCTCTTTTCTTTCTTTCTTCCTCTGCTCGTTTTTTTTTGTGTTTGTTTTTTTCCGTTCTGAAGCGTTGTGCTTCGTTTTCTTCAGAAAGCTTTCTGAAGCTTTCCCAAACCCTTTTCGACTTCGGCTATATTAATGGGCTCCGGCCCTTTTGTTTCAATTCTTACTTTTTTTTTGTTTATTTAGTTAGTTCGTTTTTTAAAAAAAAACTTAAATTATTGATTAATACTCCATATGACCTCATTTAAAATATTGGGGACATCCTTCCCACCTTATGAAATTAGGTCCCCGAATTTAACTCAAATGCGTACCTGTAGACTGAAACAAATGGGGGTACTTGACTCGCATAGCATCTTCTATTTTCCAAGTAGCTTCTTCAACTGTATGATTTCACCATAAGACTTTTAAGAACTCAATTTCCTTTGACTGTAGCTTTCTTACTTGCCTATCAACAATAGCCATCGGTTCCTCCTCGTAAGACAACTTCTCATCAAGCGGTATAGCAGGTGCTTCAAGCACCTGAGATGAGTCTGATATACATTTCCTTAGCATTGAGACATAAAACTTGATAAATAAAGGACAACTCAGGAGGAAGTGCCAAACGATACACCACCGCTCCCACTCGGTCTAGTATCTCATATAGTCCTATAAACATGGGGCTCAACTTGCCTCTTTTCCCAAACCGTATCATAGCTTTCATAGGGGAGACTGGTAGGAACACTTTTTCCCCAATTATGAACACTAAATCTCTTCTTCTCTTATCAGCATAAGACTTTTGTCTACTTTGAGCTGCAAGCAATCTCTATCTGATCAACTAGACCTTGTCCATAGCTTCTTGTACTAAGTCAGGTCCCAATAAGTTGGTCTCACCAGCTTCAAACCATCCGATAGGAGAACGACATCTTCTACCATACAATGCTTCGTACGGTGCTATTTGAATACTAGACTGGAAGCTATTGTTGTAAGCAAATTCAGTTAAGGTAGATAAGGGTCCCAACTACCTCCAAACTCAAGAATGCAAGCTCTCAACATATCCTCCAAGATCTGTATAGTACGTTCAGACTACCCGTCTATCTGTGGATAAAATATAGTACTAAGATCTACTCGTATACCCAATGCTTCTTGAAAAGATTTCCAAAAGCATGAGGTAAATTGTGATCCTCTATTAGAGATGATGGATATTGGAACTCCGTGATGTCGGACAATTTCGTTCATAAATATCTGTGCATATCTTACTCCACTATATGTAATCTTCACTGGCAAAAAATGTGCTAATTTTGTCAATCGATATACAATCACCCATACCGAGTCATAACCTCTAAGGGTTCATGGTAGACCGGTGACAAAATCCATAGTAATTCTTTCCCATTTTCACTCTGGAATCTCAATTTGTTGTAACAGTCCTGCGGGTCGCTGATGTTCAGCCTTGACCTGCTGACAAGTCAAACAACTAGAAACAACGTTAGCAACATCTTTCTTCATACCTTCCCACCAATATAATTGCTTCAGGTCATGGTACATTTTTGTGGATCCAGGATGTATAGTGTATTTAGAGTTGTGGGCTTCTTTAAGAATATCTTGTCTCAACCCATCTACGTCTGCTACACATAGCTTGTCGCCCATTCGAAGAACGCCATCACTTTCAACAATCATATCCTTTCTTTTACCAGCTAAGGCCTCATCTCTATATTTGCATAGTCGTTCATCCTCATATTGGGTGGCCTTAATGCGCTCAACTAATGAAGACTTAGCCTGAGCACAAGCCAACAATGCCTCTGAATTTTCGATACCAAATCTGATGCATGTATCTTCTAGTCTCTGAATATCTTTGGCCAAAAGTCTCTTTACAGGAGCTATATGTGCCAAACTCCCCATAGATTTTCTGCTCAATACATCTCCCACCACATTGGCCTTTCCAAGATGATACAAGATAGAACAGTCATAGTCTTTGAGTAGTTCCATCCACCGACACTGCCGAAGATTCAGATCTATCTGCTGAAAGATATACTTCAGACTTTTATGGTCAATATAAATCTCATAAGTTTCGCCATATAGGTAATGCCTTCAAAGTTTTAGAGCAAATACCACTGCAGCTATCTCTAAATCATGTGTAGGATAGTTTTGCTTGTGCTTTTTCAATTGTCTCGAATCATAAGCTATAACGCGACCATTTTGCATGAGAAAACATCCTAATCCCACCCTCGAGGCATCACAGAATACTGTAAATCCTCCAGAACCTGATGGTAAGGCTAATATTGGTGCAGTTGTCAAACATGGTTTGAGTTTCTGAAAGCTTTGCTCACAATCCTCCGTCCACTGAAACTTTGCATTTTTCTATGTTAGCTTGGTCAGCGGCGCTGCTATTTTGGAGAAATCCTACACAAAACACCTGTAATAGCCTGCTAAGCCTAAAAAGCTACGAATCTCTGTAGGAGAAGTAGGTCTGGGCCATTGCTGCACAACTTCTATCTTCTTAAGATCTACCATAATTCCATATTTGGATACAACATGCCCCAGAAATGATACTGAGTCTAGCCAAAATTCACACTTTGAGAACTTAGCATAAAGCCGATGTTCTCGCAATGTCTGCAATACAGTCCTGAGATGATTCTCGTGTTCTCCTTGGCTACGAGAATATATCAGGATATCATCAATAAATACTATTACAAATCTATCCAGAAACGGCTTGAACACCCTATTCATTAAATCCATGAATGCAGCTGGAGCATTAGTCAGTCCGCAAGGCATCACAAGAAACTCATAGTGCCCGTATCGAGTTCTGAAAGCAGTCTTAAAAATATCTTTATCTTTGATTCTAAGTTGATGATAACCAGAACGGAGGTCAATCTTTGGAAAGTGGGCAGCTCCTTGTAACTGATCAAACATGTCATCTATACGAGGCAAAGGATATTTATTGCGTATTGTTATCTTGTTCAACTGCCTGTAGTCCATGCACATTCTCAGGGATCCGTCTTTCTTCTTTACGAACAATACTGGTGCACCCCGTGGAGATATACTCGGTCTGATAAAACCCTTATCTCACAAATCCTGCAGTTGTTGTTTTAGCTCCTTCAACTCTGCTGGTGCCATCCGATATAACGGTATTGATATGGACTGTGTGTCAGGTGGAAAATCAATACCAAAGTCTATTTCTCGTACTGGAGGCAATCCTGGTAAATCCTCAGGAAATACGTCAGAAAATTCTCTCACTACTGGTACATTTTCTATACTAATTGTTTCTTTTCTTGTGTCATTCACAATAGCTAAGAGACCCAAGCAACCTTTCTTCAGAAGTCGTTGAGCTTTCATAAAAGATTCAACTTTGCAAATCTCTGGAACCTGGGTTCATTTGGTATCTCAAACTTGACTATCTTTGCATGACAATCGACGATAGCATAGCAAGAAGATAACCAATCCATTCCCATCAGCATGTCAAAGTCAATCATATCAAGTACAATAAGGTCAGCTAGAGTATCTCTACCCTCAACCCGAATTTGGCAAGCACGATACATGTATTCAGCTAATAGAGACTCTCCAACAGGAGTAGCAACTAGAAAAAGGATCATTCAATATATTAGGTTGTCTACTAAACCTTAAATCAAAGTACGAGGACACATAGGAATGAGTAGATCCCGGATTAATCAACGCAAGTACATCAAATGAATAGACAGAAAGAATACATGTAACCACAGCATTCGAGGCCTGAGCATCCTGTCTAGTAAATGCAAAAACTCTCGTCTGATCTCTACTAGCATTCCCTTGTCCTTGATTCATAGTAGCACGATTTCCAGCACCTCGATCTTTATTTCTTGTACCTGCAGCACCTGAAGTATTATGAGTAGTCTGAATAGGTACAACTGACTGAATAGAAGCCTGATTGAAATTTCTCGGAGGCTGAGGGCAATCCCTCAAGTGATGTCCCAACTAGCCACACCGAAAGTACTCTCCCGTTAGAGCACGACATTGGCCCAAATGTGATCTACCACACGCCTGACAGACTGAGGTAGTGGCATATATCTGCTTAGAATTACAATGTCTAGATGATGACGGTCCCCTAGTACCCTGTCTGTAATGTGGTCTGTACGTGGACTGTGAAGACAAATGTGTCCCTGTCTGAGAACCCTATTGTTGTTGTCCATGGTTTCCTTCTCTTCGATTTTTACTAAAATCGCCACTGAAAGACCCTCCTGTCTTGGCCTTCTTACGTAAATCACTAGCGGCACGCTCCTCACGTCCCTTGGTTTCAATCTTTCTAGCAAGGTCGACTGCATTAGAGTAGGATAAAGTCTTTATCTATGGGGCTACTGCAGTGTATAGACGACCAACCAATCCATCAACAAACTTCTGAACTCGAGCTTCTTCGGTAGACACTAAGTAAGGGGCATATCTAGCCAGCTTACAAAACTTGGTAATATATGTTGACACATCCATATCTGGAGTGTGAACCAATCTCTCAAAGTCTCTAGCATATTTTTGCATCAGGCTGTCCGGAAGAAAATGATTCATGAACAATTTAGTGAATTCGTCCCATGTCAGTGGTGTTGCTCTTGCCGGCCTTCCTAGTAACATAGTTTCATACCATGTATTGGCCATATCCTTTAGTTTGTATGCTCCAAGCTCCATGGCTGTCTCACTAGAACATCCTAGAGCACGTAATGCCTTGAGTGTCCTATCTAAGAAACTTTGAGGATCTGCTGAATTATCAGAACCTGTGAATTTTGGTGATTTCAATTTTAGTAACTCTTGTAGGGATACTTCCTTATTACCGAAAGTCTGAGTCTGTGCAGGTGCTTGTGTCTGTAAAGTAGCCTGAGGAGGTGAACTTCCACCCCGAGTAGGCACCAATGCCTCTAGCACATTCAATAACCTTGCCACTGCGTCTGCAGGTAAGGCAACGGTAGGTACAATAGTTGGCACTGATGGTGGAGCCTCCTGAACCCCCTGTTCTTGTACTTGATCTGGCATAGCAGCTTGGGGTTGACCCATGTTCCCTCCTTCAGGTTGAGGAGCAGCCCGTCTTCTAGTTTGATGAATGCCAACTTGACCGCCACCCCGGGTAGCACCTCGTCCAGCAGATGAGGGTGTGCGTGTCCTAGCCATCTGCGAAAGAAATATTCCAAAGTAAATCTCAATGCACGATCAAAGAAAGAAAGAAGGGAAAACATTCCTACATGTTCAGTAGCCTCAAGATCATAAGTATGGGCGCCTACATACCCATGAACAAGACTCTACTAAACATTGCTCCATGAATCGGGACTTAAAGCCTAAGATTTGATACTAACTTTGTCACAACCCAATTTAGGATCGTAGCCGGCGCTTAGGAGCAAGTGCTCCCAAGTAAGTCTCATCGGTATTTTACAGAAAATCAGACAGCGTTTTCCCTATTTTTGGACTATCCAAAAAACATTTTGTCTCAAAATTAACAACCAACCATCCTAATATCAAATCAAATAATTGACAACTTATCAATCAACCAAAACAAGTCTCTACCATTACTGATCAACCCACTAACAACAGAAATACTAATTTATCTCTAACTCTAATAATAAAGAGTGATACTCAACATAGGTCTATAATAACAAACGAATACCCATGACACTAAAAGAATGACCATGGAGTGACTCTAAGAGTTCAAAGAAAAGACTATAACAATAAATAAAATCTTCGCCCACGCGAACAAGTGCGAGGCTCACCAAGAACTATCAACCTGTGCGCTCTAATTAACGAAATCCTCGCATGCATTAACTGCTGTCTCTGTATAAAAAATAGCGGGGAGTGAGTCGCTAGCTCAGTGAGTAATAACACTTAACCACAACCATTTTTATTGGGGACAAGTCAAAAAACACTCTAGTATATATATTAAACAGAAAATATCATAAGAATTCCCTTTCAGAAACAATAAACAATAATCAGTCTCATCATATGTTTCATGTAATATAAATCAATTGACAATTCGGTAATAAGCTCGGTAAAATACTGTATAATATCAATATATATGTTTGGGAGGTTTCAATGAATGGATCATGTAATCAGTATAACTGTGGACTTCTTCGTAAGAAATTAAATATAACGGTAGTCCCTACTCGAGGGAAATCGGTAACGGTATGCTAGTTCTACTTTCCCCCTAGTGAGGGCTATAACTGTACTCGGTAATTATAAGGTGCACCAGGTCTAACGAACCCGCCGTTATCTACGGGATCCTTCAAAGTCTACTCCCATTTATACATGTCTTTGTAATCCATATATACTCGTAGGGAAATAATTTAAAATAATGTAGGGTATATCGGTTCTTATCAAATCATGAAATTTCATTTCGATAACAGTAATTTCAAGTAACGGTAATACATATCTAGTGACAACGAAAATATTTAAAACAACGGTAATCATCACAAATAACTATTTCGGTATCATATCGAGTAAAAGACTTGTCCCACATGCAACTCAAAATAATCGGTAACATATTCATATTAAAAGTCATGTGTAAATTATGCAAGTTATGAAAACACAAATTGCAGTAAGATTACTACTCAGAGTACTCATGCTGAAATACCAAATGCTTCACCTCGAGCAATTCGTACAAATTCCTCCAATCAATCTATAATTACATAATATCGATCTCATGTTAATTTCCTTGTTTAGACTAATTCATAGCTAATTTAGAGTACCCAACCCTCGAGGTTTCATATTTGATTCTTAATTCACCGAATTATATTTACCCACATATGAGTAATTACTAATCTATCAACTCCAATATATTCATATATTTTTATTAATCCAATTTCATAAAGTTCTATTGATCCTTTAGGAAGAAAATTCTCTATTGTGTGAATGAACTAGTGTAATTTCTATTACTCTGTAGAGTCTTCCAATCGTGAGAATCGAAATAAAATTCTACCAGAAGAAGAAATTCAAGTAATACCCGTAAAACACAAATTAGTGCTTAAGATTCCTCAACAGTTATAGCTATGGTTCCAACGTACTGCGCCAACTTCTTCCTCCTTATTTTCTGTTTTCTTTCTTTCTTCCTCTGCTCGTTTTTTTTTGTTTGTTTTTTTCCGTTCTGAAGCGTTCTGCTTCGTTTCCTTCAGAAAGCTTTCTGAAGCTTTCCCAAACCTTTTTCAACTTTGGCTATATTAATGGGCTTCAGCCCTTTTGTTTCAATTCTTACTTTTCCCTTTTTTTTTGTTTATTTAGTTAGTTCGTTTTTAAAAAAAACTTAAATTATTTACTAAATACCCCATATGACCTCATTTAAAATATTGGAGGTATTACACAAGGGCTACCTTATTTTGAGTTTGAGTAAACACTCTCATAAAGCCTAAGGGCTACATTACTTCGAGTTCGAGCAACACTCACTCGACCATAAAGCCTAAGGGCTACATTACTTCGAGTTCGAGCAACACTCACTCGACCATAAAGCCTAAGGGCTACATTACTTCGAGTTCGAGCAAATCCTCACTCGACTATAAAGCCCAAGGGCTACCTTATTTCGAGTTCGATTAAACACTCACTCATAAAGCCTAAGTGCTACATTAATTCGAGTTCGAGCAAACACTCACTCGACCTTAAGGCCTAAGGCTACATTACTTCGAGTTTGAGCAACACTCACTCGACCATAAGGCCTAAGGGCTACCTTATTCGAGTTCGAGTAAGTCTTCACTCAACCACTAAGCCTAAAGGCTATTCTTATTTCGAGTTCAAGCAAATCTTCACTCAACTATAAAGCCTAAGGGCTACCCTAACTCGAGTTCGAGCAACCATTCTCACTCGGGGACTATCTATAGAGCCCAAGGGCTGCCATTAATTCGAGTTCGAGAAATCATTCTCACTCGACTACAAAGCCCAAGGGCTACCTTATTTCGAGTTCGAGCAAGTCCTTACTCAACCACTAAGCCTAAGGGCTATTCTTATTTCGAGTTCGAAACAATCCCCACTCGACTATAAAGCCTAAGGGCTACCCTAACTCGTGTTCGAGCAACCATTCTCACTCGGGGACTATCTATCGAGCCCAAGGGTTGCCATTAAATCGAGTTCGAGAAATCATTCTCACTCGACTACAAAGCCCAAGGGCGACCTTATTTCGAGTTCGAGCAAATCCTCACTCGACCATTAAGCCTAAGGGCTATTCTTACTTCGAGTTCGAGCAAACATACTCGAATATTAAGCCCGAGGGATACTCTTAATTCGAGTTCGAGCAAACACACTCGACCATAAAGCCTAAGGGCTACATTACTTCAAGTTTGAACAAATACTCGCCCAACTATTAAGCCTAAGGGATACTCTTAATTCGAGTTCGAGCAAACACTCACTCGACCATAAAGCCTAAGGGCTGCATTACCTCGAGTTCGAGCAAATGCTCACTTGACTATTAAGCCCAAGGGCTACTCTTAATACGAGTTCAGGCAAATGCTCACTCGGTTATAAAGACTACAAGGTCCGACTTTGATCAAATTGCCTAAAGCCTCGAACTTATGAACAAAATTTTCATAAGGCATGAATGAAAAATATTTTCACAAGGCACAAAATGAAATAAAGGCAAGATGGGAAAGAAAGAGATCTTTATATATATGAAGATATTTACATGATCCGATCAGGACCCTACACAAAAGATAAGAAATGAAAAATCCTAAGGTTCTTGATTTTCTCCGGGGATAATTTCTTCTCCATCGAGGTCCTCCCCGCTCTTGGACCCGCTTTTTCTCTCATCATCATCGTCGTCATCATCAGAGGCCAGCACTACAGCTTCAGTTTCACACTATTTAGCCATTATTATCTCGTCGGCTAGATCGAAACCTCGAGCGTGGATCTCCTCGAGGGTTTCCCTCCGAGATTGGCACTTGGGAAGTTCATCAATCTAATATGCTCGAGTTTGAGCGGTCTCGCCTGCCTCTCTCACTTGTACTTGAGTGGCTTCAGCATCGGCTTAGTAGACGGC
This sequence comes from Nicotiana otophora, assembly GCA_000715115.1. NCBI lineage: Eukaryota > Viridiplantae > Streptophyta > Magnoliopsida > Solanales > Solanaceae > Nicotiana > Nicotiana otophora. Next base: position 3,395 of record AWOL01S0187049.1, on the reverse strand, counting down.
CACGATCGCGTCTGCCTTGGCTTTAGCCTTTTCAGCTTCAGATTTGGCCTTTTCAAGTTCTGAAGCCAACCGAGCTTCGAGCTCCGCTATTTTCTTTTCCTGAACCGAGCTCTTCTCTTTTATGCCTCGAAGAAGACTTTCGGCTGATGACAATTGGGACAAGGCAGTCTCTTTTTCTGCAGCGAAGCGGTCCATACCTTCTTTCCACCCCAATGTATCTGCCTTTATCATGTCGACTTCCTCACGGAGTTGCCCGATCATCTCGATCTTCTGCTGCAACTGTGAGATCGAAATATTAGCCACCGTTCCCGAATCGAGCCCATAAGGTTTTAAGATTGTCATTACCTGCTCGTTCAGGTTGGACTGATCTTGGTGAGCCTTGGCCAACTCGGCTCGGAGGTCCTTGATTTCCTCTTCTCTTTGCCCACAGAGAAGTTTAAGGGCATTTCTCTCCTCCGTGAGCCCTCGAAGATCAGCCTCATATCGACTCAGCTCAGCTCGAGACCGAGAAAATGCTTCTCGATGAAGCGCTGAGGCCTACGCAAAAAGAAGAAAAGAAGTTAGACAAAGAGAAAAACAAACACAGGTGTAATACCAACATGGAGAGTTAAGGCTTACTCGATTTAGAGCTTGCTGCACTTCGTTGAAGAGGCACGATGCCTCACCCGAGTCCTTCCTCGGGACCTCCAAGTCGCTCAGGCCGGTAGCATCTTCGACCCCAGTAAAATAATCATAGAAGGTATCCTCCATTCTGTGGCCTCCTTCGATGGAAAGGGTCTTCAAGGCCCGAGCCTCTCGAATCATCTCCTCGGAAAACAAGGGGAGCAGCGGGGATTCTCCAATTTCTATTGCCCCAAGTGAATCACTTGGGACGTTCTCTCCATCTCGGTAGGCCTCGAGATCATCCCCTACAGCCGTATTCACCATTGGCTCATTATGGTGGGGGGTAGCCTTGATCCTCGATGACTCGGGGACTTCGACCAATTCTCTTCCCGAGACTCCCTCATCACGAGATGGAATCTCTGCAGCCTTTACCGATTCAACAACCTTTGGGGCCTCGGTGCTAATTTTCACTCGGGCCACCAGCCCTGAGTCATCTTCTTCCTCTTCTTCATCTTCATCCCTAAGACGTCGAATAGAGTCTTCGGTCAGGAGGATGATATTCTTCATCAGCTTACGAGCCTTCTTCTTCTTAACTTGCGGATCCTCGGAGGTCGAGATCTTTTTTCTCTTTTTGTCCTTCACTGGTTTCGGTGCCGGGATCGAAGTCTCCTCCTCACCGGATAAGGGCCTCATAACAACATCTTTGCCAAGGCCTGTATAAAAAGAAAATAAGTAAGAAATGCTTTACAAAGTCAACAAAGACGTGGGAAAGAAGCTTACCATGTGTTTTGGCTTCCCATAGACCCTTTGATAAATCGTGCCACGATCGCTCGGCATATGTAGAGGTCGAGGCCAGGTCCCACACCCAGCTCTTAAGGTTAGGAATTGCACCGGACACCCAAGCAACCGCTACATCACGGAAAAAGATATAGGTGAGAAAGACACGAAGGAGCAAAACAATAGGATATAACAGTAGAATTGTACTTACGCTTCATATTCCATTTCTCGGAAAATGGCATCTTCTCGGTCGAGATAAGGTCGGAAGTCTTCACTAGAATGAAATGGCTCATCCAACCTCGGTCTTTATCCTCGTCTATGCTCGAGAACAGTACTTTGGTAGCTCGGCGCTGAAGTTTTATTAACCCACCTCGATAGAGGGGGGAGCTGTATAACCTGATGAGGTGGTCGAGTGTAAAAGACATCCCCTCGATTTTGCTCACAAAAAATCGGAGCAGAATAACGATTCGCCAAAAGGAAGGGTGGATTTGTCCTAGGGTTATTTGATACTGGCGGCAGAAGTCAATGATAACAGGGTCGAGGGGGCCCAACGTGAAAGGGTAAGTGTACACACTTAAAAACCCTTCCGCATAGGTGGTGATATTTTCTTCGGGAGTCGGGATCACCACTTCTTTGTTTTCCCAGTTGCAATCTTTCCTTACCTGCTTGATGTATCCCTCAGTTATCGAGCATATATACCTCGATACTGGCTCGCATCGACCGAGAACCGACGAGGCTTTATCGGTCTTAAAATCAGAAGTGAGAACACACCCCCCGGGAACACACTCCTCAGGTCGTGGCTCCACCGGTGTTTTGTCGCCGGCAGGCCGCGATGTAGATGCGTTCTCTTTTTGATGGACAACGTTTGACGTTTTGGCCATCTAAATTTCTGTGAACAAAGATCAAAAGTATTTTGGTGTTTTGAGAAGAAATTTGCAATGAAAATCACTGATTTGCAGATGAAGAACTCAGAAGATGCGAAAAAGAACTTAGAAGATTTGGAGATTGGAGATCTAAAAGTAAAAAATGGTAAATAGAGGAGCTATTTATAGAGTTGGCAATGACGGTTCAATATCAACAGTGGCTGACCATTGTCTGACACACATTTAATGCCTTGGTAACGAAACCGACGGGACAGTTATCACATACGTCATGGTCGATCTCGATGCAAACGTCAGTGTATATCTAGTCGTATCATTGGAAAATCATGTCGTTTCTCGCCACATTCTTCCCGAGAAATGAGGGGACTATCTGTATACGGTCAAAACCGATTTTTCCCTTAATGTAATTAGTCAAGATTGGAACATGATGGACCGGGGGTCGTTTTTATAATACCGAGATGAGATCTGAAGCCAAGTTACCAAGCTTAAGATTCAGGGACCAATCAATACCGAGCTCGAAGTCATTATCGAGCTCGAGTCCAAAATCGAATTATAATGTGAAGTGGCGTTATCGAACTCAAGATCCGAGCCCGAGTCAATATCGAGCTCGAAATCTGGAGATCAACCTATATCAAGTCCGACCAAGATCGAACTAAGAGACAAGAGCCGTTGTAGCCGCACTTGGGGAGAGAATCTCGGCGAGAATTAAGGAAAAGCTAAATTAACTAATCTACCATGGGATCCCCATTATGTATCTTTTATTATATCCAAAGTAGGATCCCTCCACTATAAAAAAGTGGCTATTAAGAGATGATTGAACATTAAGGCATCTACACACTCCCTTATTGAAAAGATTATTGATATTCACATATAGATATTGGAGAAATTATCCTTTTGTGAGCCTTGTACATTGATTCATCTTGCTTGTTCATAAATCGTTTTCTACTTAGTTTGGTTTGTATTTCATTCCCTTTTTACGGTCAATATTCGATATTTTTCTACACACTTTTTCGATTTGTACCAAACTATACCACATATCTTTAGAACTACGTATATATTCTACTCTATCCATTTTTCGGGTAAACAGTATGCTTGTTACAATCATAACTCTAGTCAAGTTTTATAATGGAAATG
>AWOL01S0187048.1:21843-38606 GCA_000715115.1 Nicotiana otophora | reverse complement strand
GTATATACCATAAAATACTTATTTTGCTATAAAATATAAAAGGTAGCTATAGAAAATAATAATTTAAAATAATTTTGGTTTATAATAAGTAGGGTATATACCTTTGTTATAGGAAGTAGAATTTCCTTCGTTAAAATGGGTTCAGCCCAAATTAGTCGATCAGCAAAATCTTACAAGCCCAACCCATTAGAATTTGGGCGGTTTGGGGATTAAATGGGTTTGGGCTTGTTTTGGCACCTCTATATACAGGCAGTTTTTTGACGCGGAAGAGAAAAGATAAAGAAAAGAGGCTACTATCTATTAGGTGGAAGAGAGAAGAAGTAGGAGGAGAAACCATCTACGTCCTCTGCAACTTCGGGCAAGTTCATGACTTTTATGCTTTTCTTTTCGATTTTTCCATAATATATGCTTCTCTGTCTCTGTTAGTATTATTTTGTATTGTAAAAATCTTACTCCGTACTTTGTTGCAATATATGTGGGCGACAATAGTTTCGTCCTTTCTTTGCTGTTATGTTCAAACAAAAACTATATAAAATTTGAAAAACAAGAACCATAGACTCTTTATTTTCCAATTCAAAGGAACAAATTTTATTTTGCCTTTTCATCGTTTTGGGTGGTGGGATGAGTGGGTGTGGGGGAAAGGGGGGAGGGTTTGGAGTCGTGCTGTTGACTAATGCCTATTCTTTTATTTGTCGATATGGTTGTTGCATATATTAGAAATCTGAAGATATAATTCGTGATACCCCCATCATAAGGATGTTGCTTTAGCTTATAACTTTGTCTATTTTTAAGTTTGTAGAGGCTTTTTATGAGCCTACTTCATGGAATTTTTTTTTGGCTGCTTTCAACAATCATTTTTTTTTTGGCTTTATTTATGGGTAGTTCAGGTGATATTGTGATGTTTCTTTTCTCGTGATAATGCTTATGGGCCAAGCTGATATATTAAGCTTGTTGTTTGCGGCTGGTGTGTGGTGTGCAACATACATGTTGGTTGCAGTTCTTGGCTTCTTTCAGATTTTCAATTTTCTCAGAACCTCTATCCTCAGTTGACCTCTCGATTTGAGCAACGTGTAAAAGGAACAGAAAAGGCAGTGATAATGGGCTACGCACAGTTGGTTATTGGCCCTGCAGGCAGTGGAAAGGTGATAGCTGGATCATATTGCTTCACGTTACTATAATGTTTCATATTGGATTTGTCATTGACTTATATTTGGATGTCCAATCCTGCTAAAAAGATGTCCTTGAAATGGCTAGTTTCACCTAGACTGATATTTCTTTTACAGTCCACTTACTGCTCTAGTTTGCATCAACATTGTGAGACCACGCGGCGCACTATCCATATTGTCAACTTGGATCCTGCTGCCGAGAACTTTGACTATCCAGTGGCTATGGGTGAGAAGAGATGGAGTATTTTGAGTAATTAGCTTTCTGTTCATATGTCTTAATTCTAAAATTAACTTAATGATATTGGTTTGCAGACATCAGAGAACTCATCTCACTGGATGATGTTATGGAAGAACTAGGTCTCGGACCAAATGGTGGCCTTATGTATTGCATGGAGTATCCTTCCTTTAGAGGCTTTTCATTTTCAGAATTCTGTTTCTTTTGTATGAAAATTTTAAAATCCTGTTTTTGTCCTGTCAAAATTGTAAGCCCTTGATGGTGATATCAGACATCTTCAAGAAAATTTGGATGAGTGGCTAACAGAAGAGTTGGACAACTACTTGGATGATGACTACCTAGTGTTTGACTGCCCAGGTACTTGTACATTTTCCTCTCCTATTTGTTCTTATATTAGCAGTACAGTACTAATTCTCCGCCGTAGACTACTGAGTTTTGTTAGCAGGCTAAGATATTAACCTAGAATACTGCCAACATAACTTCATGTGAGTAAATACTATAGGGACATACGGGTGGTGGAGAGTCTCCGAGGGCTTGACTATCAGTTGTGATTTTCCTTGGAATTGTCTTTACAGACGCTTGCCATTTAGATTGTTCATGGATTGAAATCAAGGGTTAGCTGTTTCTTTCTTGTTAAATGACTTCAGAATGTTGTTCTACTGGACACATTTGTATCAAGTCACCTGAATTAATTTTGAGATACCTGTCTAATTCTTATACTGGAAACATTTGTATCAAAACATCTGAATTAATTTTCAGTCACTAATTCTTGATGTCATTATTTGTGTCCATGACATCCACGTTGTGTACATTTTCAGAGAATGAACATTGCATGTTCAGATGTATTTACTCTTTGATGCAACTTATGTGATTAAGACCCTTCTACTCCGTTGGACAGTGATGGAGCAGTCTTTAGATATGGGATGAGAACATAAGATCCTGTTTTTTTCTAAATGCATTACTTAAAGGCTCGCGTCAAACTAAGAACTCCTTCCTTTCCACTCCTTGGGCTCCATCTCTCCATCCTAAGGCTGTAGATATGGTGTTCCCTCTTCTTCTTGTGTCAAGTCATTGGAGGATAAAAATGATCCAGCAATTCCACATTAGTCCATTGCACTCGTCTTATCCTTAACTTTGGAAAATTGTTCTAAGTTGCCTAACATGATTTCTACTTTGTTATGTTGTTGCTCGGCCATCTGTCTCTTATTGTGACTACCCATAATCTAACTTTCTACACTGACCTGTATTCTTATCTCGTAACAAATATCTTTATGTATTTATAGAAAGAAATGCACACATGCACTCCCAGATGCGCGCACACACACACACACGCACATATATAGAGAGAGACTATTCTGACATTTCATCATTATACAGGCCAGATTGAACTTTTTTCACATGTTCCTGTGCTGAAGAACTTTGTGGAACACCTAAGGCGTAAAAATTTTAGTGTTTGTGTTGTGTATTTACTTGATTCTCAGGTGCGTGATCTTTACTAGATGATTTTCTTCTCTTTTTCCTTCACTTGCTATTAACCATGGCGTTTATGTTCTTTTTGTATCTCAGTTTATCACAGATGTGACCAAATTCATTAGTGGTTGCATGACTTCACTCTGTGCTATGGTTCAACTTGAACTACCCCATGTTAACATTCTCTCAAAAATGGATCTTGTGACAAACAAAAAGGATGTTGAGAAGTTAGTCCTACTTCCTCTAACTATCGTTTCATGTCTTTGGCACTTTCAACACATGCTCCCACTAAATGTCTTTGTTATTTTAGTGTATTGAAATTTATTTTCCCTTTAGTTATTTGGATCCACAGCCTCAGCTGTTACTAGCAGAGTTGAATCAGCGAATGGCTCCACAATTTCAGAAGCTTAACAAATCTTTGATTGAAGTGGTAAGCTGTGATAGTTATGATGTTTCCTAGAATTGTGTATTAGTTATTGAAAAGACAATCACATATGTTTTGTGTTCTTCGATTATTCTCTTTGTCATTGAAACCTAATGGCAACTTTACTTGAAGAGGTTGTTCTTTCTCCCAAGTTAGATACAAGATTGTACAGGCTTGTAGGATATGAATTATATGCCACGGATTCTGCCCTACTTTTAGTCTTTACTTTCGGATGAAAAGATATGAGAAGAAAGTTATCTATAATGGCTGATATTTTTCTTGTGTACAGGTGGACCAGTACAGCATGGTGAGCTTTCTCCCTCTTGACTTGAGAAAAGAGAGGAGGTAACATACTCTTGTGGTAAATTTAAATAATCTTTATGGAACCACGTTTGTTCGAGATTGAATTGATCAGCTTGATTTATTGATAGAAAACATAATGCAATGATGTTTCAGTGTCTCAGTTCCATCAATATGCACCTGGTTCTCATGTTTTCACTCCCTGCTTCCCATTCACACTTCGGGTTTTCATAGTAACTTATCTCAAATAAAAATGTGATGGTGACGACAGTGATAATTTGTGCTTTTTAGTTTGCCAGATATTTAGCCATTTCTTATAGATTGCTTGGTTGGTAAACTTATGCTGAGAACTTTTGACCTAAGGGATAGTACATTAGACGTCTGAACCACCAGATGGATGGTAGCTTGTTTGTCTGTGCTTGTGTATGTGTTTGTTGTGTGCGTAACCCACACAAGAGCACCTTTTGTGCTTTTAGTCTTTCTATTAAATTATTGTTTCAGCTTCAATGACAAAGATCAATGTTCTCTGCCTTTTTGCAGCATACAGTACATCTTATCTCAGATTGACAACTGCATTCAGTATGGAGAGGATGCTGATGTAAAGGTTAAAGATTTCGACCCTGAGGAGGACGATTAATTAGTTCTTCTTGACTCGTTCTAAAAGGAGCAAGGTCTTACTTAAATCAACAAGCTCTAGGGAGGCAATGCTGTGGTGGACGAAAATCTCTTTTTTGCGGGACTTAAACCTTTTTGAGGTTTACCTCTTGAAATTGCCTCATCTTCTCATTAAGTTGTAATTATCCCCCGAAGCATATTTGAGGTAAAAGACTTCCGATTCTCTGTTGTTCTCCTGGTACAAATCACTGCTATGTCGAAGCATGTTAGAAATGGACCTCAGTGGACTTTTTTTGGATATGACGTTTTATGCGAGCTTTCGTGAAGATTTCAGATTCCTCTCTACTCTTTTGTTTAAAAATTTGGTTGACGTTGAAGCTATTATGCTTCTGCCATTTCTCTTTTGTGGCAGAATCGGTGTACTGATTATTTTTCTTTCTAGTGAGTCTAATGTAATAGGGTTTATTTGCTCTTAGCTCCTTGAATTTATTTTTAGATCTAACAGTTATGAAAATAAGAAAAAGGGTGATGAGTAAACAGGAAATGAGGCTAGAACCATCGCGTTCCAAACGTTGGTATGTTCAGTTTTATTGAGTCTTAAATCCGAAACGCTTGGAATCCAAAGAATTGAATAGGACCAAAAGTTCCTATAGAAACACAGATTTAATATGGATTGTCGTTTTTCGTCTAGTAATATTTCATCTTTCTTAATGAGTGAAAGTACAGCTCCCTTGGTAAAAAGGGTGAATAAGTATTTGCGAATTTAATCATTTCTCTATTTCATAATAAATACTTCTAAAGCGAATGTAAGTAATCTTCTCTCTTTACCTTTGTTGGAATCTGGCCTTTTGGTTAAGGACTTCTATATAGCACTCAAGTTATTTCTATGCTAATTTTCTTCTCATACCAAAATTAAAACAAAGCAGTCGCCAATCTATCTTTTGTCATACCCATTCCATATCAGCATATGGTAAAATGCTTGAAGGAAGCAAAAGAGACTATTCCATGAATTCTCTTTATTATCAAATGCATAACAAGCAAACTCTTTACCCTCGAGCGATTGAAAGTTTCCTTCTGTTTGGCCAAGCTTTTAAAATCAACTTATTTTGAGAAATTATTTTTTCAAATTTTTTTGTCAAAAATACTTTTGGTGAGAAATAATTTGTGTTTGGCTAATTAATTTGAGAAGCAATTCTGAGCAGTAATTAGTTGTAAAAAAGTGCTTCTAAGTGTTTTCTCAAAAGTGTTTTTCAAAAAAGTGTTTATGGAGAAAACCTATTTTTTTCTGTTTCTCCAAACTGCTTCTGCTCCTACTAAAAAATATCTTTTTCCTAAAAACTTCCCAAACATTAACTTTGACAAAAAAGTACTTTTTTGGGGGGAAAAGAAAAAAAAAACTTTTGGCCTAGGAGAAACTTGGCCAAACAGGTTACAAGTAACACGACCATTTTGGGCAAAGTTTTACATCTCTTTTTTTTGTGTGCTTCCTGACTGATTGCCCTCTCAACCGATATTCATCAACTAATTCAACCCATTCCAGGCACCGCACCCTCCACAATTCTCCTTTTCTCAACACCAAAAGCAATTAGGGACAACACGATGGAACAATACAAGACTATTGACATAAAGCAATTAGGGATCTAATTCAACCGGTAGAAGAGCCAACGAACTCGCCATACTGAATGTACATACTACATGACGAGATAAAACAAATCAAAAACGTTGTAATGAACAAAACAAGAGAATAAATTTAAGATTAGATTGACACCCAAAGAAAGCATAAACTTTCCATTGCAGGCAAATGAATGACAATCATCACAAGAGAAACCAACAGAAGAAAAGGGCCAGATGCCTAAGCAACTTATTAGGCATTATTATCTGCGATGCCACAAATCCACAGCTGGAAATTACGACTAACAAATCCACAGCTGGAAATTACGACTAACAAGTCATTGAGCAAAAACCAATTGCTAAAGCCATGACTAACAAGGTTAACTTTANCCACAGCTGGAAATTACGACTAACAAATCCACAGCTGGAAATTACGACTAACAAGTCATTGAGCCCAAAAACCAATTGCTAAAGCCATGACTAACAAGGTTAACTTTACAAGGTGAGTGACACACACTTCATAAACACTTAATTCGTTCATCATAAAGAAACCAAATGCTTCACAAAGACATGTAAATAATCCAAAAAAAATCCCATTACATTGATCCAAAGCATGAGGTCAAGGTCACAAAACAACTGATTGCTATTCGATAGTACTTAACAGAATTCATGCACTTGTCAAATCTAACCTCATACATTGTTAAACAGACAGATTACCGTTCTAAAGCATGCAAAACTGAGATTCCTATCTAGGAAGAACAGAGTATAACAAAACCATAAGCAACATCTCATAATTCTAGTGTCGCTCAATCATCATCTTCCTCGTCATCGTCGTTTCCAGCAGCTGAATTCAAAGCATTCAGTCTCTCAATCAACTTGGCCTTCCTTTCCTCATAAGTCAGCTTCTTCAGGTTGTACCTGCAATAGAAGCCCAAAGAACAAATTATTTAGAATAAGGATAATCACAGCATTTTAATTGGTCTGGTCAGCAAACATGCCATGTACTTAGAATACTGTAATTGGCAAGAAGGGGAGCCTTGGAGCAACGGTTAAGTTGTCTTTGTGTGACCTTCAACCATTGATGCTTGCATCGGGGTAGGCTGCTTACATCACACCCCCTTGGGGTGAGGCCCTTCCCCGGACCCTACGTGGACGCGGGATGCTTTGTGCACCAGGCTGCCCTTTTACATCAATTTAATTGGTCTGGTCGGCAAACATGCCATATACTTAGCAGACTGATACAATCACAGAGCATTTTAATTGGTCTGGTCGGCAAACATGCCATATATATTCAACGCATGGCACTGCAGAATTATCCACCAGAAGACAATCAAAGAAGACCTATGTTTGAATAACATAAAAAGGAAGTATGGAGCCTCCATGCACACAGAAAATAAAGCCAATGTGCTCGAGGACTTTATATCACCCAGACGTTTGCACTTTTGACACATTTTTTGCAAGTGCAACTAAAACTTTTTAATAGAAATAACAAACTCATAACGGCTCATACGGGATTAAACAAACTAAAAATAAAACCAGACCTCTTGTGCTGCTTGGGAGGCTGCTTCTCAGATTTCTTTGGGCTTGGATCAGCACGTATGGCAGCATGAACCTTCTTGTACATCTCCTCGAGATCATCAGCCTCGAGACCTTGCTTAATGTACTCACTAAAGTGAGACTGATATTTCTCAGGTTCATCTTCAGTCAAAGTCTGAAAAAACACATAGGTTCGTCAGCATTTTAGAGACAGACAATAGGAAGAAGCCAGATCCATCAAACAAGAACAACCTCATTACCCACTTAGCACAAACATTGTCCGTGGATTCTATAACTGATACAACGATATAACGATTAAAATATAGTGCTTTCTGCATCACCTTCATATATGTTGCAACATGGCCACCATAGATGTACTTGCGGTGAACATCAGCATCAAGTTGCTTGGAGTCCTTGCTGAACCCAGCAAACCTCTTTTCGCTATGAGGAATATCAATTCCACCATCCAATGCACCCTGGACAGAAGCAAAGAATAGTAAATGAGATCAGTCATATAGCAGGACAAATCTTACTAAGAGGGGCCCACTAGAAGGGGAAAGAGACTTGTATTTAAAGACCATCTGCCAGACACATCAAAAGGACCAACTAAAGCAGAAATATTTATATAGACATACAGCTCTTTGAGTTCCTCGGACATTGGCAACCATTGTTGCAATGCAGTTTTGGGGGTTATGCCAAGTGGAAGCGGCTGTTTTCATCAATAACTTTTTTCAAATCACAACTACAGTGCAATTTAGACTACAACACGGTAAAATAGAACGAACAGCAAAAGTAGCATTATACCTTTAGAGCACCAAAAACACGATTTCCAGTAGTAGTTCTAATAAGGCCCACATCCAAGAGAGCACGGAACGGCCTCCTGCTTTCAGCGGGTTCAACTGAGTAATCCTCTCCACTGGCCTGTAAAGATTGATAACACCCATCACAAAATAAATACTGGAACTACAGACAGCAAAATAACAAGTATCCTTGATACCGCAGCTGTCACTTACCTCAGTGTTCCCTTGATACTCCTCATCCATTTCGAGTTTCTTGAGAACTCGTCTTGCCAAGAGAAGTCCAGTACAGTAAGCTAATTAAACATTGAGTGAATTAGCACCAATCAGAGAAGAAATACACAATTTCAGGTGACATGACCCAACAAGAAGAGGTTATGAAAATACCAGCAGCATAATTTGTCAGTCCAACTTTGAGGCCATACTGAGGCAGCTCACGAGCATATGCAGAAGCAAGAATCATGTCACCAGCTATGCTAGCAGACACAATTTGGGCGATTATGTCCTTGTTAGTCTGAAAGACATTAAGGAAAATAAAGCAGCGTCGAACAGCTGATGCCAATTTTAACAACTTCACTCATTCGGCATCAGAGACTAACAGGAAAGAATTAACAGTAATAGTAACCTGATCTTGAATTGAAGATATTGTCAAAAATAAATAAATCAAATCCCAAGAGGAACTCATCTAGCAAGCAGCATACACCAAAGTTGACGCTTCTAAAGGTAGAGTAAATGTTTAGGATACAAATCGGACAACGAAACGATATTTTGGAGTGTTGTACTTGTTTTTGTCCTGATTAATCAGGCGATTCCTTGCTCTGTAGTCAGTCTTCCCCTCTGCACAGTAGCAAAAGTTATGAGCTGCAGAGAAAAACGGTTTGATATCGAAAAAAATAAAGGATGAATAAAAGTAAATTGTACCTCTCCTTCTCTTGAATTTAACCTGGAAACGCTTAAAGTAAGCCCTAGTCTTCTGGACTTTGATGAATGCCTGCACATAATTTTGGTAAGAATCAATAAGAAAGTATGCATACTTAAATTAGCAGAAGACGAGAGACAAGTTGAGAAAAATTCATAGCAAACTCCGTTGGGAAATAAAGCAAGAGAATAAAGCTTCAATTTTAGAAATGTACTTCAATCTAAATGCAGAGAGTAAAAACCTTGTATCTAACATTTTATAGGAAAGTGTTTTCAAATAATAGCATAACCCTGATTCATCCAAAACCAACTACATTATAATACTTTCTTCTTAAAGACTGGTGTTTTAAGTTAAAATTGACACTAGTGCATCAATTACAAGCTCTCAACGAGACAAATTAAGTAAAAGAAAAGTATCTGCGTGTCAGCACGACTATATTTCAATAAGGACCAATAGTTCCTGATAAACACATAATACACAGACACATACACATATAAACATATATACAGAGATCAATCTACACACAAATAAGCACATATACATATATGTAGTGTATGTGTGTGTGTAACGTGTAAAAGAGCCGACAAAAGAGCCAAAGATTCAAGCTCATCATAACACGGAAAAAATTATCATACGAGCACTAATAAACATGTAAGTTACAGGATATAAACAGTAAACATCGCATAAACCGTCAGGTAGTGAAGAAGGCTGATCAATTTCTATAAACTTCACAAACGAGAATACTAAGCCGTTTTACAACAATAGTAACACATTATTTCAGCTATTTTTCTAAGCAAATCTCTGTAACAAAAGCATCGAAAAGAAAATGGAGAAACGCTACATATGATTATCCGAACAAGCTAGAAAATCAGTGAATCTTACCATTACTCCTCCTGGATTAGCCTCCGGCGGCGGGGGGTTAAGGGGGTGGGGAAATGAGGAAACGCTGTTTGTGAAGAGAACAAATACTTGTGTGAGGCAAAGCTAAAATACCTAAACAAAAACCCTAGTAGACCGATCCCTAATGATGCGATTTGACTTTGTTGCCCTTGAGGCTATTGCCCTTCCAATAGAGACCCGAGAGGTTTTTCTGTCTTTGTGCTCGCCGTATCAATTTGGTTCTAAATTTGCAATTAGGTATTCATGTGCTCCGTTAAAAATTACTAGCTTCAAAAATAACCTTGTCTTACATTTCAATTAAAATCCTTCATTTCTAACAGCGCTCCAGCCATCATATTTTATTAATGCTAATTATTTTGAATTGCTATGTAAGTGAGAAACATGAAAAAAAATCTAAATTTTACAAAATTAATGATTCATTTTTCTTTTATCTCATTTTTCTTTTTATCTAAAAACAAAAACTCACTACGGTCGATGACTGTATAGGGTAAAATATGATATGACATGTGTCTGGGTAAAAGGAGGACACGTGAAATCCAAGATGGGATGGTTGAGGACCGAACGCAGTCACTGCGCTTGTCACCGGAACGGATAACATTCATAAAAGTGTATTAAATGCTCTGCGCCCGGTAGCATTTACTAAGAAATATTCTACAGCATTAAGAGCGACGGTCCGTTACAGAGAATTTGGTATTTATACTCAACGTTACATCTTCATCAATGACCCTCATAATTGGCATCAAAGGATGGCATGATCCTCGCTGGAGATAACCCACTTGCTCAACCTCAAACTGGCATCTCTCTAAGCCCTATCATGGTCACCACCACTATGCAATCACTTAATCCTCCCAAGTCTGAACTCGCCAACAAGACATAAGAATATACTTCATTCCACAAATGAGAAACTAAAAGATCTCTGACACACTCATAACTCAAGATTGTATAACACATCGAGACAGAAGTCAAGCACTGATATCCCCTTTTGCATCCAAGCCAAAACTCCCCCCGTCGCATCTATACCATATAAGCACAGTCATCAGTCACATAATATTCATCATATAGCTATCCAGTCACTCGCTGAGCCATCAATCCTACTCCTAGGGACACTACCAGACATATAAGTCCAAAACGAATAGTCACACAACTAAAACCACTGATCCCAAGCTGCGGTCAGAACCTGGTTTCTAGTCCTCCAGACTGCGTACCTCCGCAACTCAGAGAACACACCTCGCACCTCATCCATGACATCACAAGACATCGATGCACAACTAATACCAAGTGCTCAATATAAATTACGGTTGGATGGAAAGAAATAAAATATGTACGCTTCAAACCAAAATAATGCCGCACAATAAGGAAAAAAAGATAGGAAATTTCCTAGATATACAATAGCCTCTCGAAGATAAGTATGTTCGTCATCATACCGATCCGCAAGACTCTATTAGACACCTTCTCATGACTCATAAAACCTATGAACCTAAAGCTCTGATATCAACTTGTCACAACCCAAATTCTACCTAGTCGTGATGGCACCTAACCCAACCCGCTAAGTAAGCCAAACAATAATTACACAATTCTAATGAATATCATAAGTAATCAATAAATAAAATAGCTGAGTTTCCATACATATCTCAAGGATTGGTAGTACAAGTCATGGGCCATTAAGATTTAAATTTACAAAGTTGGAACGAATATTAAATACAACATATGTATGAAATATACATAAATAGAGTACGAATCCAAAACTACCGAGGACAAGTGGTAGTTATATCCGGAAGGCAAGTACATCTTCAATGCCAGCTTCCGCCATCCACAACAGCTTAGCTCCAAGATCTGCATGCAAGGTGCAGAAGTGTAGTATGAGTACAACCGACCCCACTATCATAACTAACCTTGGTGAGGTAATAGTGGCAAGAATTATTAATGATACTCTCTAATAACTTGTTCAATTCATGTATCCCACAAGTACACAACATTGATGCCATCCAATCATACAACACGGATAAAACACATTGGTGCACAAATAGATGATGTGCTAAGTCCTGAATCATTTAACAGTCCAGCATATAGGATAGATATGCATCCAATATCATTAAATCATCAAACTTGCATGTAGATAAGAAATGCATGATTAACAAGTCAAGTCACACGGGTTCACATATAGAGAAGATATGTACTATATCTCATCTCATCAGGTAAGGTAGCATATAGAGAAGATACGCATAAACGAACCAAACCGCTAATCGGTTTTCCTTAACCGCGTGTACACCATCAAGAGAGAAACATGAGAGGGTGACCCTAGGAAGATGGATCCTTATCCACTTGCTGTACGGACAACTCACGTGATGCATGGATAACTCACGTGCCTATAATATCTCAACCACAAGGACAAATCATGTGCCAATAATATCAACTAAGGGACAACTCGTGTGCCAATAATAATAATATGTTGGTTTCGCATGAACAACTTACTTGTTATCATATCTCAGCCACACGAACAACTCACGTGTCAATAATCACAACCGTACGGACAACTCACGTGCCAATAGTGACAATCGCACGGACAACTTACGTGCCAATAATCATAACCGTATGGACATCTTACGTGCTACCAGTCCAGTCCATAGCACACAAAAGGCAGATATACAAGATTACATGTACATGATCAATGAATATCAAATTCCACACTTTTGTACTGGTATAAGTGACATGCCAAAGAGTATGCATGTTGCAAAGTATGTCGTCATAGCTCAAATCAAACAATTACATCACGAATGTAGCAATTATCAGGTTCAATCAGGATATTAACCTTTATGTAGCCTCAAACATGGTTCAAATAGCTCACAAAAGAGGTACAAATGTAAGAAACATAGCAACATAAATCTTATCAATCATTTCAAGGCATATTGTAGTCTAAGCACTACCTCGAGCATGGATAATACCTTGCTGCATGCACATGGGCTCAACCCCTCACATGTGTGCCACCCATAGCACGTAGCTATCACTAATAACTCAGGAAACTAGAGCCTCAACCAAGTTTAGGTAAGATACTTACCTTAAGAAAGCCAAATTGATACTCTAGAAGCGGCATCCCGCACGAACCGACCTCTGAACGGCTCGAAACTAGACAAAAGCAATTCAAAAATATCAAATAATACCATAGGAATAAAATCCAAACGATAAAGGTTGAGTCTTAACCAAATACTCAAAGTCAACCAAAACGTCAACCTTGGGCCTGCACTCTGAAACCTGACACTCAAAAATTCCGATAACCCATTCGAATACGAGTCCAACCATACCAGTTTCATCCAAATCCAAATCTGAATCGATACTCAAAACCAATTATTCACCTTAGAAAAGTTTTTGCCAAAAACCCTCAATTCTCTTTTGGATTCATCAATCAAATGCCAAAATCGAGAATAGAATCAAGAATAATAATCAAAACCAAGTCAAGAACACTTACCCCAATCCAAGTGGTGAATATCACCTCAATTCGAGCTCCCAGTCTCAAAATGTGATAAAATGAGTCCCAAGTCTAAAATAGAAGCTTATATGCACCCAGCAGTACCCTACACGATAGCGATGCACAAAGTGATACACTGCCCCAGGAACTGCTTCACGAACACTGCCTGATGCACGCAAACGTGATGGCCAACTGGCCCGATGCTCCGTGAAGAGGATGAATAGTCATGAACGCTACCTCTGCTGACTGCAGGCCCCCAATACAAAATATACACAATACCATGAGTATGAACGTGAAGAATAACAATCTCAACCCTTCGCGAATGTGTTCCGCCCGATGCGAATGCGATGCATAAACCACTAGTGGCCCAAAACACACCTCGTGATCGCAAAGCTCCTACACGACCGCGATGATCATTAGCCCAGTGCCAGAAATCAGAGAAAACCAGTAATGCCAATATGAGAGAAAATGGTTTTAAACCCCCTAAACTCACCCGAGCTCCTCGGTACCCCGCCCAAATATACCAACAAGTCCTAAAACATAAAATGTACTTACTTGCGGCCTCAAATCCCACAAAATAACATGAAAACCACGAATCGTATCTAAATTCAAGCTTAATGAACTATTTCAAATTTTCAAATTCCAAACTTATGCTGAACACGTCTAAACAATTCAAAATTACCTAAAAGTTTACACACAAATTCCAAATGACATAACAAATGTATTCCTACTCCAGAAAAAATAATTCAAACCCGATAATATCAAAGTCAATTGTAACAACTCAGCCGGTAGTTTGGAGTATTTTAGCCCATGTTTCCCCTATTTTATGCTTTATATATGTGTATTTGTTGTTATGGGACTTGAGGGGTTGGTACGTTTGGCTCCGGGAAAGTTTTGGATTGAATCGAGACACTTAGTCTCAAGGTTGGGTGCTTAAGTTGTAAAAGTTGACCGAAGTTTGAATTTTGTGTAGACGACCTCAAAATGGTGTTTTGATGGTTCCAATAGGTTTGTATTGTGATTTTGTACTTAGGCGTATGTCCGGATTTGGAGGTTCGTAGGTTGATTTTGTATTTTTTTTGTGACAGTTAGAAAGTTGAAGGTTTGGAATGTTTATAGGTTTGACCGAGAGTTGACACTAATGATATCATGTTTGGATTGTGATTTTAGGAGTTGAATAGGTTGATTGTGTCATTTGGGACTTGTATGCAAGATTTGAGGTCAATCCGAGTTGATTTGATATGGTTCGGCATAAGTTTTGGAAGTTATAAGTTCATTAGTTCCTTAGGCTTTGGTTGAGGTGCGATTCGAGGTTTCGATTTTTATGTGATTTGAGACCTCGAGTAGGTTCGTGTTATATTTTAGGATTGGTTGGTATGATAGGACGGGGTCCCAGGGGCCTCGGGTGTGTTTTAGATGGGTTTCAGGCCATTTCACCATGTTTTGGAATTGCTGTTTTCTGATGTTCTAGAATGCTTCGTAATCATGCATGATATATCATGATTGGAGAGGTGATTAGGTAGAAGAGGAGTTTTGCTCATCGCCTTCGCGATAGATGCGTTACATTCGTAGAGCTTGGGAAGCAGTGGCATTCGCGTTCGTATTTTGGGGATCATGTTTGCATAGATGGGAAGGCCGGAAGTTCCGTCAGGCTTTTAGCCTCTGTGTTCGGGTGTGAAGGAGCGCATTCGTGTAGGCTCAGTTGAATTACGCATTCACGACTGGTCTGTAGCATTCACGAAGAAGGGGCAATAACTGGATTGAGTTTGGTCTTCGCGGTCGTAAAGGTGGTCCCTCAATCGCAAAGAGTATGACTAGGAAGATTCATTAAGTACTCTATTTCGAGGGTTTTTAATTATTTTATCACATTTTGAGATCTAGAGCTCGGATTGGGGCAATGTTTGAGAGAATTTTCACGATTTGGATTGGGGTAAGTGTTTTTAACTCGGATTTGACTATTATTCATGACTCAAACCTTTATTTTGGCAACTAATGAGGAATCTAAGTGAAGAAATTGGGGATTTTAGTAAAAATATTTCTAAATGAGATTTGATTATTTGAATCTTGATTCAGAGTCGGATTGGATGAAACTTGTATGGTTGGATTCGTATTGGAATGAGTGTTCGAAATTTGTGAGTTTTGTCGGGTTCCAGAGTACAGGCCCATGTTGACTTTTTGCGTTGACTTTTTAACTGTGATAAAGATCGAAGCTTTATTGTATGGGATTGTCTCCTACGACATTATTTGATATTATTAAGTTGTTTTTTGAATAGATTCGAGTCGTTCGAAAGTCGATCCTCATGGGAAGGTATTTTTGGAGTATTGATTCACGCGCTTTGATGTAAGTAACATATCTAAATTTAGTTTTAGGGTAATTATCCTTGTGAGCTATGCTATTTGAGACGTGTTGGGGTGACGCACGTGCTAGGTGACGAGTGTATGTTCCTACACAGGGGTATTCATGATCTTGGTAAACTATATGATTCTATAAGACATGTTTGCTTTCATGCCTCGTTCAATCTGTGTTTTCTCTACTTGTATGATCATTTGAGCTATGATTCGTGTTAGAAATTATGTTTAGTCTATGCACTTATATGTTTGAGATATGATAGGGTTGTTCTTGCTGTTTTGAGCTGTTTGCCTTAATTTTAGTCATATACTCAGTCATAATTCTTTAACTGCATGTTATATATCGGTCTCCGTATATTATTTGTATGTTATATCACATGTTGATGTTTCCTTCTATATGTGATACTATTTGGGCTGACTTCTATGAGTTGTGAGCCATTGCGACTTGAGCAGTTGATGACTGATGTGGGCCATAGAGCCATATCGTGATTTATATTGGATCAGGTTGCACGCCACAAAGGATTGATAATTAGATCGGGTTGCACACCACAGTGGTTATATTGATTATTAGCTTATATTGATCAGCGCCCGGGCAAGTGATATTTAACTTAAAGTATATATATTTATATGTATATCGCCTTATGTTTTACTCGTGTTTCGTGGATTTCGGATGTAAAATGTATTGAGTTATATTAATTCGGGGTGCTTTTATGTGTAGGAATTATCCGGAAGCAATTGGGGGCGAAATGTGTGAGATTAGAGCCAAACGGAGGAAAATGGGAAAAGTTGGATTTTCAGCGCCACAGGCAGCGCTCCACACCATATGTGGCGCCAGTAGTAGGAACTTCAATAAGCCAGTGCCAGGGCCAGCGTGGGGCGCTGGGCTGGACGCTGGTGACGGGAAAGTTATCCAAGTTTGTACGAGACAAGGTTATTTCGGCCCTAGACCTACCCAACGCGTATAAAAGCAAGACTAAG
>AWOL01S0187048.1:0-21767 GCA_000715115.1 Nicotiana otophora | reverse complement strand
TTTTTGGGGGGGGGGGGGGCACTTTGAAAAGAGAATACACACGAGGAACATCCGGGAGCGAAGAGATCTCAGTTTTCTTTATCTTTTCTTAGTATTTTCAATTATCCAACACTTAGGAAATTGTTTTCCATTATCATAAGTGGCTAAAACCCATAGTTCTGGGTTGTGATTTAGCCATGGATATTATTGTTTAGCGTTGAATTAACCTTGATTACAATTCATCAGTATATGGTTGTTTCTTTAATTCTGTGATTACTTGCTTAATTGTCTGGCCATCAGTTTGGTTCTATTTACTATCTATGTTATGCTTGGAAAAGCCATGTTTAGACTAGAGAAGAATTGAAGAGAGCACGATCTTAACTCTGGGGGGGATTTATGGTTAGGATAGGAATATACCTAGTCACCGTGCTTAATTAAATATCTCAATCTTAATGCATTCTTAATAGATTGATTTCATAGGAATATAGGCGTTAATCTATATTGAATAGGGGAATAGTACTTCGGTAGAAGGGTACGAGAGCAATTGTTCGATTAATTAGTAACCATGAGTGAATTGTATGAAAGGGAGAGTTAACTAAAACACAATAAGATTGGTGAATCGATCACAACCCTGGAATATTTGTCTCTACTGAATACACAACAACCATTTTGTTGCTTGATTATTTAGTTACTAGTTATAATTTTTGTTTAGTATAATCACACCTTTGAACTCGAGTTGGCTCGACTGAATAACAATCTTAGTGAATTTAGTGGGTAGTTAATATAAGTCTCTTTGGGTTCGACACTCAACTTATTATTTTATTACTTGTATGACCACGTATACTTGCGTGTGTATTTGGGAGCCACAGCAAGGATCCGCCCCTCCAGAGTCTTGTATTCACAGTGATCACGAGCATAGTGTTATATATGTGCTTTTGTGAGGGGCATTTTTTCCAGACACCCATATAGTGTTGAGTGTGGTTGTGTGTGTGATGGTGAGAGGCACTTTTGCGAGGTACTATAAAGTGTATTGAGTGTGAGTGTACTTGAGGACTTCGTGGTGATGTTATTGACTTGACATGTATATTTGACATGTAGACATAAATATGTATTTTCCTCATGCTAGATAGTAAATGAAACATCTTATCTGTCATTGAAAATTTGGAAAATCACAGCTTCCTTGATAAACTCATGTTTTAGTGATTTCTTTGAAAGATTGGGCTTTGACTGTTATACTTGGAAAACATGTCTAATTTTCTGTAATTGTGAACGAGTTGAACATGATATCTTTTGAGTTATTTACATTTAGTGGAATCATTATATCATGTGTTGTTATTGTATATTGGTGTTGGACACTGACTTTCTTCCGACACCGTCACTGCTTTCAGACTGAGGTTACGTTTGTTACTTATTGAGTACATGGTATCGGTTGTACTCATACTACACTCTGCACTTTATGTGTAGATCGAGGTACCTTTGAGCATGGTGATTGCTAGAGTTCGCACCGGTTTCGGCTTGTGGAGACTACACGTAGCTATCATGTCATTCACATATCTTGAAGTTCTCTTTTGTTTATTATTTATCATTGTTCTATTACTCAGACAGTTTGTATTGAGGAATTACTTTGTATTTTGAGAGTCAGTAGTGCTCATGTACTCGCTGACACCAAATTATTGGAATGGTTGTAGCTACGTTATTGTTGTTATGCCATTTGTTATTATTATTTTCTCGTTGTTGAGATTATTTAGTCCCATTATTATGATTATTACTATTGTTTAATTGATGACTTGCCTAGCAAGCAGTGTTAGGCATCGTCACGACTCCGGTGGGAGTTTGGGTCGTGACAAGTTGGTATCAGTGCTCTAGGTTTCCTAGGTCTCACAAATCATGAGCAAGTTTAGTAGAGTCTTGCAGATATTGTACAGAGACATTTGTACTTATCTTCGAGAGGCTATCGAACTATTAGGAAACTTCACTTTCTTGCATTCTTGTCGTGCAGATTTGTTAATTCCAAAGTCTGAACCTTTACTCTTTTATTTTCTCACAGATGGTGAGGACCCGTTCAGCTGATCAGGAGCTAGAGCCCCAGACTGCAGCCACTACCAAGGGTAGAGGCCGAGGTACAACCAGAGGAAGGGGCAAAGCTTAGCCTAAAGCACGCGCAGCGACACCTGATGTTGGGCCTCAAATTTAGAAGGAGGAGGAGATCCCTGCTCTGAACAAGCCAGTAGGACCAGCTCAGGTCCCAGAGGGTTCATCGTTGCCCCAGTACTTCAGGACGCCCTAGTCCACTTGGTTGGTCTTATGGAGAGTGTGGCCCAAGCTGATATATTTCCTGTAGCTCCAGTCATTTCTCAGGCCGAGAGAGGAGCCTAGACTCTTGCTACTCACACTCCAGAGCATATGGCTCATGGGTATCAGGCAACAGTTCTACCAGCTGGGGCAGTTCAGCGTGTTGTTGCAACATAACCCGGAGAAAAACCCATGATGTCAGTTGAGGGGCTGAAGAGATTGGACAAGTTCACCAAGTTATTTCCTCCTCGCTTTGGTGGTACATCTTCTGAGGACCCCCAAGATTTCTTAGACCGTTTCCATGAGATATTGCGCAACATGGGTATAGTGTAGTCCAAAAGAGCTGACCTCAGTGTTTCAGATGTATGGTTTTGTTAAGAGTTGGTGGTAGGAGTTTGTTCAGGCCAGACTATCAGGTTCACCTCCTCTCACTTTGACCCACTTCTCACAATTGTTCTTAGAGAAGTTCATTCCCTTCACTTAGAGAAAGGAATTCCGCTGTCAGTTTGAGTGCCTTTAGTAGGGTAGCATGGCCGTTACTCAGTATGAGACCAAATTTGTGGATTTATCACACCGTGCAACTATTCTAATCCCCATTAAGAGGGAGAGGGTACAGAGGTTTATAAATGGACTTACATATGGTATCAGGCTACAAATGGCCAAAGAGACCGTGGATGATATTTTTCTTACTTGGGTTGTGGAGATATCTAGGAGGATCGAGCGCATCAGAGGTCCGATAGGGAGACGGCCTCTGACAAGAGGCCTCATCATTAAGAGGATTTAGTGGTTCCTCATCTGGAGGTCGAGGTTGATTTTTTGAGGGGCCGGTTTAGTAGACTGGTTTCTCATTCGCTACCTCCCAGTTGAGAAGCTTTAGTACAATCTTTGTTCAATGCACTCCCAGTTCAGAGCTCGTACCATACTAAATCAGTTCAGGGTTCGTCAGTACGGGCTCTTCCAGTGGTTATTCTGGTTCACGGGGTTCGATTCAGGCCCCGCAGTCATTCCCAGATTGAGGTTGCTACGAGTGTGGGGAGTTGGGGCATATGGGGAGGTATTGCTCGAATTTTCACGAAGGTCCCGTACAGCAGGGAGGCCAGACTATGACCCGCTCAACCAGCTCGGGGTGGAGGTCAAACAGGAGGAGGTCGTTCAGATGGTGGACATGCCCGTTGCTATGCATCTTCCACCAGGACAGAGGCAGTTGCTTCGGATGTTGTGATCACAGGTATTGTTTCGTGTTCCATAGGGATGCTTCAGTGTTATTTGACCCTAGTTCCCACTTATTCATATGTGTCATCATACTTTGCTCATTATTTGGATATGCCCCATGATTCATTAGATATGCTTGTTCATGTATCTACATCGGTGGGTGATTCTATTATGGTGGACCGTGTATATCGGTCTTGTGTGGTTACCATTGGGGGTTATGATACTAGAGTTGATCTCTTACTGCTTAGCATAGTTGATTTTGAGGTGATATTGGGTATGGATTTGCTATCTCCGTACCCCGATATTCTTGACTATCACGCTAAGACTGTGACATTGGCGATGCCGGGTTGCCTAGAGTGGAGCAAAGAGATTCATTGGGTCATGTTCCTAGTAGAATGGTATCTTTTCTAAAGGCTCAATAGATGGTTGTGAAGGGGTGTTTAGCGTACTTAGCCTTTATGAGGGATGTTATTGTTGATACCCCTACCGTTGAATCAGTTCCAGTAGTGAGGGAGTTTCCAGATATGTTTCCAATAGACTTGTAGAGCATTCTACCCGATAGGGATATTGTTTTTGGTATTAATTGGTGCCGGGCACTCAGCCCATCTCTATTCCACCATATCGCATTGTCACGCCCGACCTCGAGGAGCGCGACCGGCGCTCAACAGAGTTACCCCGGTCGAGCAATGCACAGTGCCATCTACCCAACTCACCCATGAATAAAGAGAAGAATACATCTTTACTTCCAAACATTATTACATATCATCAACACNGACAGTAAGAGGTCATGTGAATAACACCAGTTCATTTCCATTAGTTACGTCATTAACAAGTCTCTAAAACAATACATTATACAATCACAGTTAAAGTGGAACAAATGATACGATTACAACATTTGTAGTTTAACCTTCCTAAAATATATACAATTCACACTATGTCTACGGAGCCTCTAACAGAAACAAAAAAGTGTTACGACAGTGCCGGAAATAAGACCCCGGCTATACCTCAAAACATAATACGCGTGGGATAAAAGATACACGACCCCGAATAAAGTGGGGCTCACCAGATCTGTCGAGAAGAGGGTGTACTGCTATCAATGATCAATGCCACCTGATGC
The DNA here is from genome assembly GCA_000715115.1 of Nicotiana otophora. Lineage (NCBI taxonomy): Eukaryota > Viridiplantae > Streptophyta > Magnoliopsida > Solanales > Solanaceae > Nicotiana > Nicotiana otophora. The sequence goes on along the minus strand of AWOL01S0187048.1, from coordinate 17,167 downwards.
GGAACCACCTGCATCTATTAAAAATGTAGCGCCTCTGGCAAAAGGAACGTTAGTACATATAGAATAGTACTAGTATGTAAGGCTCAACACCCTCTCACTACAACAAATGATAACATAAAGAAGGACATTCATAAATCAATGTAGGCCTCAGACAATACTAAAACATCAAAATTAGGAGTAATATAAGTGTCAAGTAAATTTCCATTATTCCAGGTTGGGAGATCTTAGCACCGATATACCACAGTGATTTTAGCACGGAGTCCGATCACGGCACGATCGACTAGGCCTTCTCATCCAAAGACACCAACCACAATCACAATCATTATCACTATTTCAATCAATATCTCAATCACAATTTCAAGCACAATCACTACCATGTGTGCGGCATGGCGTCCGATTACGACCTGACTAGCTAGGCCATCTCACCACAATGCCGTGTGGATCGACATCACCCTTTTCTAGCAATCATCTCATCCCAATAAAGGGGAATATTATCTTCACATCAATCTCATCCCAATAAAGAGGTACAATCACAATTCACTCCTACACCGGCACGTGTAGTTTCGGGATTAGGTTATTTCAACCTACCCTTCCTTGGTGACCAACGATACTCCTAGGGTGTTTATTTATTTAAAATGTTGACAACTCATTTCATTATCTTTTATATATCATTCAGTTCATTGGCACCGATGGCCATAACACAGTGTCACTCTTGGCACGTTGGTCGTATTTCATACTTCATATTCATCTCTTTTACTTCCAAACATTATTACATATCATCAACAACAGAGCATTTCTATTCAAAACTTTAAGTCCACATATTGAGAAATTTAAGAATGTTAAACACATTGTGATTTCTTACACAATTCGACATAATAGCCTTCATTTGAATCACGACTTAAAGACATAACATTTGGATATGCAACCCATGCTTTGAGCACATTTTCAAATAGAATATAACATAACAAGAATATTGGAATACATATTGAACATATATCTTTCGACACAAGGATTATTCGAAATAATAAATACATAATGAACAACTCGGGACTTACAAGGATATTGTGGGATTCAATTCTAAGAGATGAGTTTAGCCAACATACCTCGCCTCGAGCCTTTTAAATTACTACAATGTTCCGGAATTCTTAGCCTATTTGATCTATTTAGAAATATAGAAAGTTGAACACAAATTAGGAGAGAGTTTATGGTTCCAGCTCATATGAGCATTTTATCAAACACTAGGTGGGTATTATGATTTCAAGGTCCTCCTAGGGTGGATTCCTCCATCCCACTACCCAAAATCTACCCAATTTAGCTCAACATTCTTCCTCCAACCCTTGATAGTATATGTATGCATAATGGACAACTCCCACACCCAAGTTATGCTTTTCTTATTACCTATTTTCAGTAAAATCACGAAATTGAGGGCTAGGGAATAGAATCTTACTTTTGGGATGAAGACCTAGTGAATTCTTCAACTTTGAGCAAGCGTTAATGATGAATAAGTTTAGGAACTTCCCCTCTCACTCTATTGTAATCCCTCTCTCTGGAAGTATCAGATTTTTGCTTCAAAAGTGGCCCTTTACTTCCATATATCGAAATAAGGCCGGGTCAAAAATTAGAAAAACATGATGCCCCAATGCAGATCTGTGGTCGCATATGCGACCGTATAATGCTTTTGCGGTCTACAAAATGGACCGCACAATGGCCCTTCGAAACTGGGCACTTCTGCCTCACTCTGCGACCGGTCTGCAGTCCGCAAACCTATTCTGTGGTCACATAATGCACCGTAGAACTTCCCTCTGAAATTTTTTTGTGCTAAATCTGCGATGGGTTATGCCGCCCGTAAAATGATTATGCGGCCGTAGACTGCATAATGGTTAAAATATTTGCCCAAGTTTCTCCTTTAATCTGCGGNGTGGTCACATAATGCACCGTAGAACTTCCCTCTGAAATTTTTTTGTGCTAAATCTGCGATGGGTATTATGCGGCCGTAGACTGCATAATGGTTAAAATATTTGCCCAAGTTTCTCCTTTAATCTGCGGTAGATCTGTGGTTCGCATATCAGTTCTGCGATCACAGAAACGCCCTGTACTTCCAAAAATTTTCTTCAACTCCCCAATGCACTGTTCAACCCAAAGAGTCCGAACCGTGAAACCCCGGGTTTTAGGTAAAATTTTACGGGGCTTTACATGCATGGCACCAATAAAGTTGAAGGAATTGAAAGAACAACTGCATGTATTGCTTGATAAGGGTCTCATCAGGCCTAATGTGTCACCTTGGGGGTACACCGGTGCTATTTGTGGAAAAATTGTTCTTTGATAATGTGTAGTGACTACAGGTAGTTGAACAAGGTTACTATCAAGAACAAGTACACATTATCGCGTATTGATGACTTATTTGATCCGCTTCAGGGTGCTAGAGTGTTCTCGAAGATTGATTTGAGATTGGAGTATCATTAGTTGAAGATCAGGGCATCAAATACTCCGAAGGCTGCTTTTCGGAAACCCCTTGGCTATTATAAGTTCTTGGTGATGTCGTTTGGGCTGACCAATGCCCCAGCAACGTTCATGCACTTGATGAACAACGTATTTTAGCCTTATCTAGATTCCTTCATCATAGTTTTCGTTGATGACATTTGTAACACCCCGGAAAATTTTGAAGTATTTGAGTGTAAAGCCCCGTAAAAGTTCGCAAATAAATTCAAGATTTCGTGATGCCAAAGTAGGCTACGTGTTTGAGGATTGTAAAAAATCTTCGCGGCGAGCTTGCGAGCTGCGGATCGGACTTTTTGGGTTGAACAATGCACTGAGGGATAAAGGAAAATTTTTGGCAAAGAAATGCATTTATGCGGTCCATTATGCAACTGCAAAATCACTTTGTGGACCGCATAACGACCGTAGAGTGAGGCAGGAGAGGGGCAGGTTTGGATGCCATTCTGCGGTCGACTATGCGATCGCAAAACTGTTCTGCGGTTTATTATGCGACCGCAGAACAGGTCTGCAGGCCGCATAGTGACCGCAAACCTAGGCAGTGTTTTGCCAGTTTTGGACACCAATTATGCGGCCGATATGCGGTCCGCATATCGATTATGCGATCGCAAACCTTGTTCCGGAGCTTCATTTTTGGGTTTTTATAACCCCTACCCTACTTTGTTACATACACACTTTGGGTCATTTTTGTGCTAAAATCTGACATTTTAGAGTGATAGAGAGTGCCCTAGAGTGAGAAGGTGTCCCTCAATAATTGTTCTTCAATTCTTGCTCAAATCTTGGAAGATTAAGAAGGGAAACTCACAAGATCTTCATCCTAAAGGTAAGGTTCTACACCCTAACCCTTAATTTCGAAATTATCTGAAAATGGGTAATTAGTAAGATAGTTTTAGGTATGAGAGTTGTTTATTTTACATGCATGTGATATTAAGGGGTGCGGGAAGATTGTTGAACTAAGCATGATAAATAATGGGTTGTGGGGTGATGGAATCCTCCATAAAAGGACCTTTAAACCTTAATGCACATCTAGTGTTTGATAAAATGCTCAAATGAGCTAGAACCATGATCATCTTCCTAATTTTGGTTCAACTTGTTATATTTCTACAATAGGAAGTTGCTAAGAATTCCGGAACATTTTAGAGTTTAAGGAAGCTCAATTGAGGTATGTTGGCTAAACTACTCTCTTAGAGTTTAATTACATGATGTTCCCGTAAATTTCAAATATGGTTGTCTCAAGTTACTTATTCTATGTTCCGAGATGTTTCCAATAAATTCAATTGTCCCGAATAAGAAAAGTGTCGAGAATTATGTATTCAAAACATGTTACGAATGTTCCTATCACATTATGTTATCCTTTGGGAATGTGTTCAAGAATGATATGTGTATTAAGATGTTATGTTTTTGAGACATGTTTCAAATGAAGGCTATGATGCCAAATTGTGTGAGAGAATCTCAATACGCTTAAGACTCTTAATTGCTCATATGTGTATCTAAAGTATTGATTGGAAATGTCTTATTGTTGATAATCTATAAAGATGGTTGGAAGTGAAATAAGTGAATTGAGAATATAAAGTGTGGCCAATGTGCCAAGAGTGAATGTTATACTTGTGGCCAATGGTGCCAATGAAATAAGATGATGTGAGAAAGATTATGAAATGAGCTTTGATTCAACTGTTCCAAAATTGATATCGAAAATAGAATTGCCTAAAAGCTTATGAACTCAAGTCATGCTCATATGTGGCTGTTTTAACAGATGCTATGATTTGTGAGTATTTTCAATGTGTTTTGCGTTCTTACATATTCGTGGGTGGAAATTGTGTATTGCCCTTTATGGAAAAAAATATGTCAAGAATAAATGGTGTGTTATTTATTGATGATTTTAACTTGCGCATTAATTGCCAATTATTTTACTCCATTTCTCGGAAAGAAATCTATTGTGCTTAAATTATTTATTTCTAATGAACCTAAAGTTCTGATTTCCGAAATATTATATGTATGTTGATATTTATGATGATGATACATGAGAGAGAAGAAATGAAAGTGTGGAATATCAAATATGGCCATCGTGCCTTGAATAAAGAATCTTGTGAATGGCCAAAAGAGCCAAGGAAATATTGTTGTCATTATTGGTTAAAAATACTAGTGGAGATTTATACAATGTGAAAGATGATGAGGTAATACATTTGCACCTATGTTATTTTTGTGAATTATTCCCCTTATTTGGGATGAGATTGATGTGATAAAATTATTCCTCTTAATTGGGATGAGATTGATTGATATAAAAAGGTTGATGTCTCGAATAAGACAGCCTAGTCGACCAGGTCGTGATCGGACACCATGCCGCACACATGGTGGTGATTGTGCTGGAAATTATAATTAAAATTGTGATTTTGGTTGATGCCATCAAATAAGACAGCCTAACTGATCGGGTCGTGATCGGACTCCGTGCTAGATTCACAATGGTATATTTGCACAGAGATTGTGATTGAAATTGTGATTGTGGTTGACGTCTACAAATAAGATGGCCAAGCTGATCGGGTTGTGATCGGACTCCGTGCTAAAAGTACGGTGGCATTGGTATTTATAGTGATTGTGGTTGATGTCTCTAATGAGATAGCCTAGCCGATCGGGTTGTGATCGGACTCCGTGCTAAAAGTACGGTGGTATTGCTACTGTGAATATTGGTACTGTGAATGGTGGTATTGGTATTATGAATATTGGTATTGTAAAAGGTGAAATTATGAACAGTGATATATCGGTGCTAAAGATCTCCCAACCAAAAATAATATTATCATCATATTTTAATTATCACTTCACAATGTTATCTTCATATTTTGGAAATTATTATGTTTTAACTTGCCATTGGAATATCATTGATTGTTGATTGTTGTTTCCACGGTTTTCCCTTTCTTACATTGGCATTCTATTTGAAAGAGGACAATTAGCTTTACATACTAGTACTATTCCATATGTACTAACGTCCCTTTTGCCGGTCGCGCTCCCCGAGTTTGGGGCGCGACAACCTTGGTATCAGAGCCTAAGGTTTAAAGTGTCCTAGGGTGTCTCAGAGCCGTGTCTTGTAAAGTCCTTCTTATCTGTGTGTTGTCGACCACATCTATAATGAGGAGGCTACTTGGACATTTAGGAAATTCACACTTCTTTGATACTCTAGATCGTGCGATAGAACTCAAGATAGGAAGCTAATTTCCTTGTCATGTGTCATTTTTCATATGAGTAACCCACGGGTTCGAGGCAGCAAGAAGGAAATGAAAGAAACAGTTGCTAGGGAAAAATGTCTTTGTTCCTATTAATGTCACCACGCCACTAGATCATGTGGTGAGAGAACGTAAGAAACGAAAGAGGGTTGTTTGTACCAATAAACAGGAATGTTTGATATGAAATAATAGCCACTCGAGTTTATGTTAGATGATTCTTAAAACATGTTATGGTTGTGTAAAGAGGGGCACAAGAAGAACAAATGCCCTTAGGTTGGATACACCCATCCAGGTCTGCCCGATATACGGGCGAAAATAATTTGCATCATGTTGTGATTATGCTCAGAAGTGTGTTAGGGGTGGTAGATTTGGGCAATTCCAAAAGTCCATACAACGAGCCGTTGCAGAGATTGTTACTCCCGCCATGAAGGCTTGGAGGAAGACTAAGGGGAATGCTTATGATGTATGCAAAAAGGGTAAATATTGGGTAAGTGGGGCGAATCAGTTTAGTAGACCCCATCCTCGTTGTGTGAAGTGTATGAGATGTTATTCGGGGGTATGTCACTATGGTACTAATGTATGTTTTGGATGTGGAGTAGAGGGGCATCAATTAAGGTATTGCCCTATCAATCTAAAGTCATCAAATAAGTCACTCCTTAGTACATCACTATGAACACATCATTAATTTCCTTATTGTATATGTACATCCATATTGAAGAGGCCTGCATAAATATGGTCTTAACCAAAACGTTGAATCACAAAGTCATCAAGTAAGTCACTCCTTAGTGCATCACTATGAACACATTATTAATTTCTTTGCTGTATATGTACATCCATATTGAATAGGCCTACATAAATATGGTCTTAACCAAAACGTTGAATCACAAATTGCTGCATGTACCTACTCTTTGAACGAGACACGTTATTTCTGAATCCACTCTATCACAAATTCTCTTACTTACAACCTATTATGGAATTGAGCTCTATAATTATGTCCTTGAATTGAGTTATAACTCTAGGATTAATACTTCCCACTTGCTTCCCTAAATTCTCAACAAGGGACTATACCTGATGAATTTCTTACAGAACGTTTTGATTCAAATGGATAACATCTGCTCACTTGTGCTTATGCATGCACAATCATAAAGTTTACCTATGTGGTATCAAATCCAATGTAAGACAACCTAGTGTTGAGATCATTCTCAAACAATTCCTTCTCTTCTATGTATGTGGCTCCTATGGTTGGAACAATCACTTTACTCCTTTTATGAATAGTATCATGAATCCTTTTCACTATCTAGTAAGATGAGGGCATATCTCAGCACCTATTATATGTGTACGTGTCAATCGAAATGGTCACTTGTATGTATAACGTTTCTCGGGAATTTGAGGTTTTCGTGAATTTGTCACAAGAAGATCTTTTTGTTCGCCCATCTCAGTATGACTTTCATGTCCACCTAGATCATGCCTCAGTGAGTAAAAGGGTGGATTGGCCCAAACCATCTACTGCTACTGAGATCCGAAGTTTTCTTGGATTGTCTAGGTATTATCGATGTTTTGTGGAGGGGCTTTCATCTATAGCAGTCCCATTGACTAGATTGATGTAAAAGGGTGCCCCATTCAAGTGGTCTGATGAGTGTGAAGAAAGCTTTTAGAAGCTAAATATTGTCTTGACTACATCTCCAGTTTTGGTTTTGCCTTCGGAGTCGGGTTCTTATAGAATCTATTGTGATGCATCACGGATTGGCATTTGGTACGCGTTGATGCAGGAGGGGAGAATTGTTGATACCCAATTTTGTCCTCATATTTTATAAAGTATTCCATATACTTTCAAAATATTATTTTTGCACTATTACCCAATTTACAGGGATATACAAGTATTTTCTATAATTGTTAAATCTTTAAAATTGATTTTCTTGCATTTTAATAATTCAAATATTTAGTAATTATCCCTTGAAATTATTTTGGGATGACTTAATATTCCAAATTTATTATTTGTATCCACATGTATTTTTATAATATTTTATTCCACTTTTTACATAATTATATTTGCCTCTTTCTACTATTTTTTATAATATTTTAAAATAATAGCCTATATTCTATAAATAATTGTATTTATTATATTAGTTATGCCAAAATAGCATTCTATATTTTTATAATATTGATTTATTATTTTTAAGCATTTTATTTCATAAATAATATTTTTTATTTTTATTAAATGTTTTAACAATTTTGTTTTAATTAATTTCGGATATTTTAAAGGCTGGCCCAGGTCAGGCTATTTTGGACAAAATCAGCGGCCCAAAACCCCAAAATTCTTAGCCCAGCAGCATTAGCCCAAACAAAACGACCCCTTTAACTTAATCCGGTCGTGACCCATTAATAACCCGCCCCGCTTCCCGTTTGATCCTAGCCGTTGATCTTAAATTATCAACAACCCACAACAACCCTACCCTTCTCCTTATATCTCTCCCCACTAAACCCTAGAGACCATTTCCCGTCTCTGCTGCCCTCAAACTCTCCCAACCCTTCTTCTCCCTTGAGAAACCCTAGCCGCCTCATCTCTAATCCCTCTTCAATTCCGGGTAGACGATGGAATCTTCTTATGATTCACCTTCCTTATTTGTGTTGCTATGTCATTATCTATGGGACCATGGTGTTACTTAGTACTTTCCTAAATTTGGCAAGTACCATTTCTTTGAATCAGGCCCGTTCAACTTCAATCTCCAAGATCTGGATTCAGATATTGGAGGACATGTTGCGAGCATGTGTTATTGATTTTGGGGGATCATGGGATCAGTTCATACCATTAGCATAGTTTGACTACAACAACAATTATCAGTCAAGTATCTAGATGGCTCCATATAAGGCCTTATATGGGAGGCGATGTCGTTCTCTAGTTGGGTGGGTTTGAACCTGGGAAGGCTAGGTTGTTGGGCACTAATTTGGCCCATAATGCTTTGGAGAAGGTGAAATTGATTCAGGAGCGACTCCATACAGCACAATCTAGAAAGAAAGGTTATGCTGATAGGAAGGCTCGTGTTGTGGCATACATGGTGGGTGATAAGGTCCTACTCAGAGTTTGCCCATGAATGGTATGATGAGGTTCGGGAAGAAGGGCAAGTTGAGTCCTAGGTATATTGGTCCTTTTGAGGTGCTAGAGAGAGTTGGAGAGGTGGCCTACAAACTTTCCTTGCCACCTAGTTTATCGGGAGTTCATCCAGTGTTTCATGTTTTCAGGCTTTGGAAGTATTTGGGGATCCTTCGCATGTATTAGACTTCAGCATGATGCAGTTGAACGAGGGTTTGACGTATGATGTGGAGTGACCATCTTGGACCGACATGTTTGAAAGTTGAGGTCGAAGAATATAACATCAGTAAAGGTTCATGGGAGAGATTATTCGGTCGAGGCGGCTACTTGGGAGATCGAGCAGGAGACGTGGAGAAGATATCCTCACCTTTTTTAGACTCCAGGTATGATTCTAGACTCGTCCGAGGATGAACTTTTGTTGAAGATGGGGAGAATGTAACGATCGTTTGGAGTATTTTAGCCTCGTTTCACCTGTTTGATGCTTTACATATGTGTATTTGTTTTAATGTGACTTACGGGGTTGGTTAGTTTGGCTTAGGAGAAGTTTTGGATTAAATTGGGACACTTAGTCTCAAGGCTGGGTGCTTAAGTTGTAAGAGTTGATTAGAATTTGACTTTTGTGTAAACGACACCGGAATGATATTTTGATAGATTCAATAGGCTCGTATGGTGATTTTGGACATAGGCTTGTGTCCGGATTTGGATTTGGAGGTTCGTAGGTTGATTTGGTGCTTTTTGGCTAAAGTTGGAAAGTTTATACGTTTAACCGAGAGCTGACTTTGATGATATTGGGTTTGGATTGTGGTTTTCGGAGTTGGAATAGGTCCATTGTGTAATTTGGGACATGTATCAAAAATTTGAGGTCAATCCGAGTTGATTTGATATGATTCGACATGAGTTTTAGAAGTTGGAAGTTTATTAGTTCTTTAGGCTTGGATTAAGGTGCAATTCGAGTTTTTGAGGTTGTTTTATGTTATTTGAGGCCTCGATCAGGTCCGTGTTATGTTCTGGGATTGGTTGGTACGATTGAACGGGGTTCCGGGGACCTCGGTTATGTTTCACATGGGTTTCAAACTATTTCACCATATTTTGAAGTTGTTGGTTTCTGATGTTCTTGTGTGCTTCACAATCGTGGATGATGTATCACGACTGTAGAGGGTAATTAGGTGGAAGATGAGTTTTTCTCTTCACATTCGTGATGGAGGTGTCGCATTCGCGGAGCTGGGGAAGCAGTGGCCTTCGCGTTTGCGTTTTGGGCATCGTATTCGCATAGAAGGGTAACCCGGAGGGTCTGTCAGGCTTTTAGCTTCCACGTTCGCGTGTGAAGGACCGCGTTCGCGTAGGCTTAGTTAAATAAGGCATCGCGTTCGTGACTGGTCTGTCACGTTCGCAAAGAAGGGGCAACAACTGGGTTGAGTTTGGTCTTCGCAATCGCGAAGGTGGTCCCGCGATCACGAAGAGTATGACTAGGAAGATTCATTAAGTACTCTATTTCGAGGGTTTTGATTATTTTATCACATTTTGAGATCTAGACCTCGGATTTGGGTGATTTTGGAGAGGATTTGTACGATTTGGATTGAGGTAAGTATTTTTTACTCGGATTTGACTATTATTCATGATTCCAACCTTTATTTTAGCAATCTAAGAATTTAAGTCAAGAAATTGGGAATTTTAGTAAAAACTTTTCTAAATGTGCTTTGAGGATTTGAACCCCGTTTCAGAGTCGGAATTTGATAAAACTTCTATGGTTGGAATTGTATTGGAATGTGTGTTCAGAATTTGTAAGTTTTGTCGGGTTCGGGATGCGAGCCCGGGGTTGACTTTTTTTATTTTGATTGTTTGGGGTTGTCTCTTACGACATTATTTGATGTTATTAAGTTATTTTTTACTAGATTCGAGTCGTTCAGAGGTCGATTCGCGCGAGAATAGCTTTTTGGAGTATTGATTCACACGCTTTGAGGTAAGTAATATATCTAAACTTGGTTTGGGGGTAATTATCCCCATGAACTATGAAATTTGATATGTGTGGGGTGACGCACGCGCTAGGTGACATGCATATATGCGTACCCCGGGGTATTCATGATCCGGGCAGACTATGGGCTACTATAAAACTTTTTTGTTTTCATGTCTCGCTGTGATTCGTGTTAGAAACTATGTTTAGGCTATGTACTTATTTGTTTGAGACATGATAGGGTTGTTATTGCTGTTTTGAGTTGTTTGCCTTATTTGTAGTCATATACTCAGTCATAATTCTTCATCTGCATGTTATATCTCGGTCTCTGTATATTATTTGTATGTAATATCATAGGTTGTTGTTGCCTTCTATATGTGATATTGTTTGGGCTGAGTTCTATGAGGTGTGAGCCATTGAGACTTGAGCGGTTGATGACTGATGTGGGCCATAGAGTCGTATCGTGATTTATATTGGATCAGGTGGCACACCGTAATAGATTGATAATTGTATTGGGTTGCACACCTCAACGGTTATGGTTATATTGATTATTGGCTTATATTGATCAGGGATTGGGCAAGGATCCGCCCCTCCAGAGTCTGGTATTCACAGTGAGCGCATGCATAGTGTTATATATGTGCTTTGTTGAGGGGCATTTGTGCCACCCGTATAGTGCTGAGTATGGTTATGTCTGTGATAGTGAGGGGCACTTGTGCTAGGCACTGTGAGTGTGCTCAGTGTGAGTGTGCTTGAGGACTTCACTGAGATGTTATTGACTTGACATGTATATTTGACATGTAGGCATAAAGATATATTTTTCTCGTGCTAGATGGTAAATGAAACGTCTTATCTGTTGTTGAAAAATTGGAAAATCACGGCTTCCTTGATAAACTCATATTTTAGTAATTTCGGTGAAAGATTGGCCTTTAACTATTATGCTTGGAAAGCATGTCTAATTTGCCGTGATTTAGAATGAGCTGATTATGATATCTTTTGAGTTATTTACTTTTACTGTCATTAATATATCATGTGTTGTTATTGAATATGGGTGTTGGACACTGACTTTATTTCGAGACTTGGGCTGAGTTCATGTGTTGCCTTCTATATGTGATACTATTTAGGCTGAGTTCTATGAGTTGTGAACCATTGAGACTTGAGCGGTTGATGAATGATGTACGCCATAGAGCTGTATCGTGATTTATATTGGATCAGGTTGCACGCCACAACGCATTGATAACTTGATCGGGATGCATGCCACAACAGTTATATTGATTATTAGCTTATATTAATCAACGCTTGGGCAAGGATTCGCCCCTCCGGAGTCTTGTATTCATAGTGGGCGCAAACATAGTGTTATATATGTGCTTTTGTGAGGGGCATTATTTTTAGGCACCCATACAGTGTTGAGTGTAGTTGTGTGTGTAATGGTGAGAGGCACTTTTGTGAGGTACTGTAAGTGTGTTGAGTGTGAGTGTACTTAAGGACTTCGTGGTGATGTTATTGACTTGACATGTAGGCATAGAGATGTATTTTCCTCATGCTAGATGGTAAATGAAACGTCTTATCTGTCGTTGAAAATTTGGAAAATCACAGTTTCCTTGATAAACTCATGTTTTAGTGATTTCTTTGAAAGATTGGCTTTGACTGTTATACTTGGAAAGCATGTCTAATTTCTCGTAATTGAGAACGAGATGAACATGATATCTTTTGAGTTATTTACTTTTACTGTCATCATTATATCATGTATTGTTATTGAATATTGGTGTTGGACACTAACTTTCTTTCGAGCTCGTCACTGCTTTCAGACCAAGGTTCGGTTTGTTACTTATTGAGTTCATGGGGTCGGTTGCCCGAATTCGTATTTGGATGTGTAGAAGTGTAGTATGAGTACCACCGACCCCATGTACTCAATAAGTAACAAACCTAACCTTAGGTTGAAAGCACTGACGACCTCGAAAAACGGTTAGAGTCCAACACCAATAGTCGAAAACAACTCGTATCAATATAATGAAAGCAGTACAAGTAATAACGCAAAAGATCTTATGCTCAGCTCGTTCACAATTATAGAAAAATAGACATTCTTTTCAGGAATAGTAGAAAAACCCAAATCTTTCACCGAAATTACCAAAATATGAGTATATCGGGAAAACAAACTGTGATTTTTCCCAAACTTCCAACAACAGATAAGATATTTCATTATCAGATAGCATGAGGAAAGTACATCTTTATGCCTACATATCAATATGCATGTCAAGTCATCACTTATTATATATTGTCTAGCATGAGGAATATACATCTCAATGCCTACATATCAATGTACATGTCAAATCATAAACGTCACAATACTTTATAGCATGAGAAAAACTGCGTCTCTATGCCTACATGCTAAGTATGCATGTCAAATGAATGATTTCACAGTGATATTCCTAGTTATTCTCACCCTCAACATACTTAAGCTGTCTGTCTTATTTGCCCACTTCATCACAATCACTCAGCAGTGTACGGGTGCCTGGCTCATAAGCCCCTCACCAAAGCACGTGCATATATATCACTGTGCCTGCGCTCACTGTTGGTATGTCAGACTCCGGAGGGGCAGATTCTGCCCAAGCACTAATCAAAAGCCTATAAGGCCTGCAGCGGCATGTAGCCCGATCCACAATAATAATAAGCCAATAAGGCATGATGCGACATGCAACCCGATCCACAATAATAATAGTAATAAAGCCAATATGGCCTACTGCGGCATGTAATCCAATCCACAATAACACTATCAACACGACTCTAAGGCCCACCTCAGTTATCAACCTCTCAAGTCTCACGGGCTCACAATCTCATACCACTCAACCCAACAACTCCATATATGGTAAATCAATGATAACATGCGATGTAACGATGAATAATGAATAGAGACTGAGATATGATATATGCAAATGATGAATCATGATTGAATGTATAATTACAATTAAATCAGATAACCCACAACAACAGAAATAGTCTCATCAAGTCTCAATCAAGTTGCCACATAGCCTAAATATGATTTCTAGCATGAATCCTAACTCGGTTAATCTAATAAGTAGGAAAAACACGGATACAACAAGACATGATAGCAACATAGTCCAGAAGTCAACCTGGATCATGATTTTCCCCGTGCACGCCCACACGCCGTCACCTAGCATGTGTGCCACCCCAACACATCACAAATAACATGGTTCCTAGGGATAATTACACTCAATTCTAAGTTTAGAAATGTTACTTACCTCGAACAAGCCAGATCCAATACCGAGCAAGCCAAACAATACTTTAGAAATGTCATCCCGCATGTACCAACCTCCGAACGGCTCGAAACTAGCCAAAAGCAACTCAAATACATCAAATAATGCCTAAGGAAACAATCTCAAATGATAAAAGTCGAATCTTTACACATTTACTCAAAGTCAATCAAAAAGTCAAACTCGGGCTCGCACCACAAAACTCACAAAATCCGACAACTCATTCAATTATGAGTCCAACCATGCTAATTTCACTCAAATCCGACTCCAAATCGATGTTCAAACCTCAAAAATTCACTTTAGGAAAGTTTAGACAAAAACCCCCAATTTCTCTTTTGAAATCATTAATCAAATTCCAAAAACAAAGATAGATTCATGAAATATAATCAAAACCGAGTAGAAAACACTTACCTTAATCCATGTGGAGAAAATTGCCTCCAAAATTACTTAAATCCGAGGTCCTCAACTCAAAATATGACCAAATAAACAAACTCTCGATATTATATGCTTCTGCCCAGTCATTTTGCAAATACAAACAAATAGTCGCACTTGCAACCTCCGTTTCTGCGGTAAAAGACTTGCATATGCGAGAAAGCCTCAACCCAAAACTTGTCGCTTATGCGAAACCAAAACACGCTTCTACGATTGCGCTTCTGCGCTAAAAGTGCCGCACTTGCGGCCTCGCAGATGCGTCTTCACTCCGCATCTACGACCTTTTCGCCCACAGTCCATTTTCGCTTCTGCGATCAAAATGTCTGCATAAGCGGACACGCTTCAGTGCCCAAACTTCCGCACCTGCGGACTTTGCTCGTAGGCCACAAATTCTACTTCTGCGACTTCTTTGCCGCTTCTGCGGATCCTCATCTACGTCCATAGCTCTGCAGGTGCGATCACACCAGAACCCCTGCCAAGCCAGCATAGCCAAAATGATCCAAAACGATATGAACCACGTCTGAAACTTATCCTAGCCCTTTGAGACCCCGTCCAAATATACCAACAAGTCCCACAACATAACACTGACTTACTCGAGGCGTCAAATCATAAATAACAACATCAAAACCACGTATCGCACCTTAAATCGAACTTAATGAACTTTCAACTTCCAAAACTCATGCCGGACCATATCAAACCAACCCAGAATGACCTTAAATTTTGCACACAAGTCCCAAATGACATAATGAAGCTATCCTAATTATTGGAACCACAATCCGAATCCGATATCATCAAAGTCAACTCCCGGTCAAACCTATGAACTTTCCAAAGCTCTAAATTTCCAACTTTTGTCAAATAGCACCAAAACCTTCTAGGAACATCTAAACACAAATCCAGGCATACGCCTAAGTCCAAAATCACCATACGGACCTAACGGAACCATCAAAACTCCAATCTAAGGTCAAATACATAAAAGTCAAACTTGGTCAGCTCTTCCAACTTAAAGCTTCCTAATTGAGAATCATTCTTCCAAATCAATCCTGAATTACCAGAGAACCAAAACTGATGATTTACACAAGTCATAATATATCTTATGAAGCTATACAAGATTTTAATCAGCTGAACAGAATGCAAATGGTCAAAATGACTGATTGGGTCGTTACATTCTCCCCCACTTAAACATACGTTCGTCCTTGAACGTGCCAAGGGTCATTCCAAATCCATCAATTCACTGTGTAACCTTACCATCCACATACCCGGGGGTGATCCCAAGTCACGCCAATCCATATAAGTCCGTCAACTCAACATAATCGAAGATTCTTCCTTCAACCTTAGTTCATAAACCTTGGAACCCAGTTTCCAATATTCAAAATTCCTTACAAGACCTGAATCTTGCATCTACACAATGTATAAGTCTGAACAAGTTGTATCAATCCATAACCCTAACCCAAGATGTAATCACATGATTTACCATATAACTCGTATACTCGTAGCAATAATTTTCGATCACAGTAGCTGCTTAAAAAAACCCGGTATCGGTAATGAACCTCATATCAACTAAAACCTTGTTCCAAACCTTCGTACACTGCCAACGGTGAATGAAACACGCAGATACTTATAACTACTCATCATATCAACAAGCCATGGAATTTCTCTAGTCCGACAAGAACCACAGCCCAATTCTAAGCCGATTAGTGACATTATGCTTCCAAACATATTGTAATCAGATCCGATAGTACCCATTCCAGGTCCAAGGACCTCATCTCATCAAACACAACCATTCTACTGACATGCCACACCAATACAACCTAAAGCCACAAACCGTGCACCAATAAGCAACAATTCAAATGTATTAACATGGAAAATGACTCAAATGAGAGAACCGCCCCGCAGGCTCAACAAGTACCACCACAAACATAATGCTAAGAAAACATCAAACATAGTAGAACCAAGACACACGAATTTATCACAAAGGATTATATCCCAACATAACCCCGCTACAATGTGTGACCACATCCAAACACCGGTCCATATGAAATACCTCAACCCACAATGCTCAAAATTAATAACCACACGCAATTCGAAATCAAGTACACGAAGTGCATGATCATAACCATGGAGAAGCGAATAACACAATATACCACAATGCGAAAAGACCATAATCAAGGCGCAATCAACCATTCAACACCACAATGACCATCTCACTCACATTTCACCACAAGGCCCAAACAGAAACACATCTAGTGTATAATTAGCGAACATATCACCACCCATCGTAGTATAGAAGACTAACACATAGAACATATCAGAACATGAACAAACTCAACTCTAACCGAATGATTCACCCCTCAACACTAACCGTGCTGAGTCAACAAATCCGGCCCGGTGTAGAATACACATCCTCATTGGGCCTACCAATGAGCTCCCAAATCAACTCTGGTCATCCACAAATAGATAAATAATACTCCAAAAGTCCACATAACCTAACCATAACACGTATTATTGGTTGTCTAGCTTTGGCCATACCTACACAATCCGTAACCAAGAAACAATCTGTCTCTGAGACTTCCAGTCTCCAAACCACAAGAACACATGAATCACCATAGCCGATCCCAACTCCACCCTTCGAATAACTAACACATCTCTCATATACAATCATCCCACGAGAAATACTTCTATATTTCTCCCGTGCCACAAAGCAAAATCTGAACATAAG